>BQNB010025775.1:0-59281 GCA_026074375.1 Tanacetum coccineum
CAACCACACACACCTTTGGTGTGTGTTTGTCACCTAGACCCTTGATGCTATGATTCACATAATATATTTAAACCCTAAACCTTTGTCCCTATAAATTCATGTTATAACATATTCTAGGTCATTTCTCATTTCCAAGCCTCATTAAAAAAATCTCTCATCTCTCTTTCTCTCTTCCTTGCTCACGACACAAAACAAACACCCTCTTAGGGTTTATTCTTCTTGATTTCCTTCAAGATCCAAGTATTCTAGGTTGATTCTTGTTCATATCTAAGGTGGTTACAAGTGTTGATTCTTTGATTCTAAGGGTTTGTTTAAGATCTATAGTTAGGGTTTTGATTTATTCAAGCGGGTTTTGCAAGATTTACTTTGGGGTTTTAAGATCTAAGGTGTTCATAGTTAGATCTTGTGTTTTCATCTTGATATCTCTTCTTCTTACAAGTATATTCTTGAAATTTCTTTTATGTCTCTTTTCTTGATCAAGTCTTATATATATATATATATATATATATATATATATATATATATATTCATAGTTAGATCTTGTGTTTTCATCTTGATATCTCTTCTTCTTGTAAGTATATTCTTGATCTTTCTTGTATGTCTCTTTTCTTGATCAAGTCTTATACATATATTTATATATATATCCTTAGTGTTTGCATTATTTTCAAAAAGAAACAAGTGGGTTTATAAACCAATAAAGTTTTCATGTGTTCTTGATATTATTACTTTGATTATGAAAAGGATGAGTGAACTTGTGGGTTGAAACAAAGAGGATGATGGAACTAGAATAGATTCAAGTATGGTTTTGTTGGATGGATTAGTAGTGAACAGGGTTAGGTTAGTATAGGCACTATTGTGAAGTTTGGATGGATTTTCGGGAGCGTTTGTGAAATAGGTAGTTGTTGATCTGATTTTGTTTTGAGGATTTGGGCGACTTAAAAATGTTTTCATTAGGCAAGAAAGTAGTTTTTAGAGAGCTTGTTTCGAATAGATAGATTTTCATATATCGCACACTAAAAGCGGACTTAAAACGGCCGAGTTATGGCGAAATGAATTTTGAAACACTTTTTGGAAAAATACTTATTTAAGGTGCTGATTGAAAATTAAAAAGATGTTTTTGGACACTTTCGGACATATTTAAGCTTTAAAAACATTGGCGAAACGTATATAAACACTAGTATATTAAGTGAAAACTTTGAAAACGTCACAAATATATTGTTAGGATTTCTAAAACGGGAAACTTCTAAAAATAGTAACTTTTGATATTTATTAGCGAGATGGACTTGGAAGTTAGGCGTTTAGGTTTAAGTAGCGCGTTCTAGGTAAATGGAATCATCGAATATTAGGGGACGGTATTAACGTCTCGAAACTTAGAACTTTCCTAAAATAGTAACTTTCCAAAAATAGAAAATTTTCTTATAACATGGCGTAACGTAACTATAAACCTTATACTTTCATAATGGCACATTTTACTATATAAACTAAAGCGCAAACACTTATGGATGTCTATTTTTCTTACAAGCGTATTATCCGATGTTTCGTATTATTTCTCGTTTCTAATGTGAGGTTTTCAATATCTAAAGCGCAAACACTTCTGGTCGAGAGCTAAGTATTGTTCCAATGTGAGGTTTTCAATATCTACATTTTCTGTATCTGACTCGGATGACTCAGATTCGTAGAAAGTATAGATGTTATGAATGGGTGCGGGCAAAACCTCTATTCTTGCTCGAAATTATCTTTCTGGATTAGCAAACGGAGTAACCGTCCCTGCTTTGCTTCTTATTGTTCTCATTTTAAAACTAAAAGTATTAGCACCCCGGCAAACGAGCCAAAATACTTAATTGATTATTTTCTTTTAAAATATATTTTTATCAAGTTTAAAATTTATAAAACTCAATCTACCTAATGACGCACTAACAGGCAGAGAACTCGATCGTGGGTAGTACGAGGTCGTCCCAAGAGCTAAGGTGTACTTAGTTTTAATTTGAAATGTCACGTTTTGAAAATGGTTTTTGATTTTAATTGGAAGAAATAGAAAAACAATAAAATAAATAACTAAAATTAAAAGGATATGAGATATCAAGAGAGAAAACATGCTAACCTAGTTACTTCATTACTATTGTTATGAAGACAATTTCCTGTGCAATGTCAAACTATGGTTTCATTACTGGTTTCTAAGGTCGATAGACTTGAATGTCCATATACAGTCTATCCTATACTCCCTGCGATTCCGAATCAGTCTCGGATCATCTGGGAGGTAGGTTATCCAGGTTGCAGTGATTAATCCCAACTATTCCCAAAACATATCTAATAACCTATAAAGGTTATTAACCCCCTCTGAAAGAGTTCCTGCACTTTATAAGTATTGAGTGATAAGTGCGGTGACCGGTCAGTTCCTACACCAGGTAAGGAGTTAGTGATCCTCCCTAGTACCCATTGGATCCCATCATGATAAGATAATCAATTAATGGGGCAAGCTAGGTGTAAACCACCCGTACTACCAAAACCCAGGGTTATACGATAGTCAAGGAATATCTAATGAAACTATAATTTAACAGGATACAATCATAACAAAAGTAAATTCATAACTAGGCCAGCACTTTAAGTGCTTAGCCGCTTATGGTAACGGAGACACGGTAAGAGATAGAAGAAATTATATATTGAAAACTCATAATTCTTACAGTATTCGTATTTTGAACGATTAAATACAAAAACTAAGTAAAGTGTGATCTCCCTTGGACTCCAAGTGGAATTCTTTGAAGGTTGGAAGCCTTTGTTGCCTGTCCAATTGGCTGTGGAGGAAGTGATGTCGGAATAGCTTGAATGAGGCCTCTATTTATAGATATTGAACCTGTTACGGCATAACCAACAAAGGTGTTACGCCGTAACCAACTTACACGGCATTTCATAATTAAGTAGCTGTTACGGCGTAACCAGATATGGTGTTACGTCGTAACCTTCATATATCTTCCATATGCATGTGATCTTCATTCCATATTTGTGGATCTTCATGCTTACGGCGTAACTGGATAAGGTGTTACGCCACTTTGACGAGATTTCCTTCCAAATATAGGGTTACGGCGTAACTAGATATGTTGTTACGCCGTAAAGTCTTTCTTAATCTTCGTACTTGCTTAATTTATGTTGCGGCGTAACTATTTTTGGTGTTACGCCGTAACACTCTTTAGAATTTACACTTTAAGTCTTTTTTCCCTTGTTTCTTATCACTTTCATGTATTTCACCTGAAAACTACAAATAACAGAAAATATCTCATTTTCAAGTGTTAGTGAAACATTTGCAGGTATTTTAGGGGGTATTTTGCCACCAAAAAGTATTAAATATTTGATGTTATCAAATATCCCCCCACTTGACTTCTGCTTGCCCTCAAGTAGAACCTGTTAAAACATTTCATAAAAAGATTTCTCGACAATAACTTCAAGAAATGAATTTATAAAACTCTTATGCTAGAAAACATCAAAGCCGAACACCTCACGAAAAAGGGATAAAAAGTCACTCAGCTCTCCACTAGTCTAAGTGTTTCATATTCGGGGTGATCGCTCAATTGCACAGTCATAACATGTATTCTATCATAAGCTTGGAAAGTACACAAGGGTTAGGATAGACATGGGATACACATTTAATGGTTGATAATGTAAAAACACAAAACAAATAGTCTAAAGTAATCTAAGGTTGTCATAACTAGCTACTGCCCATCCATGGGTCCAAGAGTCAAAGTCTGAAAATCTAATCTTCAATAATAGGCTACTAGCTCTATTCTTCATAAGTATCGGTATGATTTGGTGTAATAATGGGCTACTAGCTCCATTTTACAGAGATGTTTTGTGCAATTATGGGCTACTAGCTCCATTTTTTTATTTTGCACAATCTTTACATTTTTAGCACATGGGTGGCTTTTGTTGCACCCTCTTTTCTTCATGGTAAATATGCAAATGCTACAGGGGTTTATATCTTTAATTATTGCCCCTGCAACATTCGATATTACACGTACATCCCCCCACTTGAGATAAACAATGTCGAAAGTGGTGGTACAGGGGGGTCTTGATAGATCATAACTGATTGGTCTTCCACGAAAGTATATAATTCTCGTTCCCATTCCCCCGAACCATGGACTTAAGTAGCCAGAGATTTCAACACAAAGAAAATAAAGACTACAGGGTAGGCTAAGGTGAAATGGTGTAACGAAACATATAGAGTAGGTTGAAAACATAGA
Organism: Tanacetum coccineum; assembly: GCA_026074375.1. Taxonomy (NCBI): domain Eukaryota; kingdom Viridiplantae; phylum Streptophyta; class Magnoliopsida; order Asterales; family Asteraceae; genus Tanacetum; species Tanacetum coccineum. The sequence continues at coordinate 4,233 of BQNB010025775.1, forward strand.
TTGGTTTAACATGGGTGATCTAAGGGTATCTTGCACAAATAATGAGTGCAACATAAGGGTTTATCACGGGAGGTCGACAAGTCAGTGTAACAAGTCGATAAACGCACACATATAGGCTATTTGGGTGATTTCCTAAGTGTTGCCTTCTTGAACTATCTATTCCTGCTAATCAATTAGGTCTCAAAATGATGTACATGCCAAGTTCTAAAGTCTACAATACTACCGGCACATTCAATATTTTGGTGGATTTTTGAGTAATATGATAGAAACGGAATATTATGCTTAAATCTCACCAAATAGTAATAAAGGGTAATGTGCATTCGACAAAGATTAATTCTAGTTATTTCAAAAAAAAATGTCAAAATTTTTAAAATTGGCATAATTTTCAAATAAAACTATAAAATCGAAGGCAAAACATACGTCAATTATTAATTCTACTCCCATCCCCCATTTGATTTGTACAATGTCCCTATTGTACATTAAGGAAATGAAAATAATAAGAAAAGAGTAGAATTAAGACAAGAAACTCCCTGGGTATTGCTTTGAAATTTGAAATTAGGCGGAAATCTATATCTCCGTCTTCCAGCAAGCTCTTTATCCCCTGTTATCACAGAAACAAACCAAAACATAAAATCATTCTACAATAATTATGAAGTATACAGGAAATACAAACCTAACTCGCTTTCGTATGAATCACGGTTTCATCTAGCATATGCAACAAGCCTTTTAAACCACTTGGTGGCCTAAGTGGACGAGTTTAGTCTCGTGAGGGCTTCCAGAGAACATACCCATAAAGTCCATTTACGTATACAAGGTTTAGACATGTTTAAAAACTTAAATTTTTAATATTTCAGAAGGAGGTTACGGCGTAACCATAGTGGTTACGTCGTAATCAAATGGTAAATTTTTTAAGTTTTAAGGTGTTACGGCGTAACCTTGAAATGGGTTACGTCGTAACTGTAGTGGTTACGGCGTAAACTTAATCTGTTACGCCGTAACTGCTGCAATTTCAGCAAAGTTACCAAATGAATATGAGTCGAGCCGGTCTCGATAATTGCCTCCTAGCTTTTGTATTCTGCAAAATAAAGTAAGAAACATGCAAACCAACTAAATAAATTTCATTAAATAAAAGACGGGTTGTCTTCCGACAAGCACTTTTGTTTATTACCGAGTCTTTAAGTTAGACTCAAGCTCATTTTACATCATCCCGTCATCAATACATCCCTGAATCCAATCTACAACTTCCTGATCATATGTGTACTCGTTTCCCAAACTAAGGCAACCTCTGTAAAATCCTTTAATCTTTTTTTCAGGCTTATGAATTCCTCTTTTCTTATCCTCGTCACTGACTTTTAACAATGGTCCCATTGAGTTATGTTGTTTTACCGTTAGTTTTCTAAAGGCTTTTTCGGCTCGCGGCATATGAAATATTGTTTTATCATTATCGATTTTAAACCAAAGTGTTCCTTTACCTTGGTCTTCAACTAGTCCTATTTGTTCTTTAAAAGGTTATCCAAACAAAACTTCGGTTAATCCTTTTTCTACAAATTCACTAATGTTTTCGAGGATGATGAAATCAACTAAAAATTGGTGGTTTCCTATGGACACACGTAAATTTTTAGCAAGTCCCACCATGTTAATTCCCGAATACATTATTTCATGATTCATGATGAAGTTATAGGCTTTTCTGGATATTATGTTGAAAGGGGTTTGTGGTACGAAATAGGGGTTAAAACTAACAAACCCTATTTTGCAAGAAAGTTGCAAATTATCAAGGCTGTGTAAATGGATTTTGTCACCGCTTTTTAAAAATTCGGTTGTAGCTTTTTTATTGGACATAATCCCTAGATCTAGGTCATCCCACACGTCATCTATATCAACAAATTCTTCTAGTCTTATGCTTATTCTTTTGTCGGGATCATAGAGCGTCATACTAAACTCTTCCTTGTTTTCCGCTAATTCTGATGGTGAGAGTGAAATTATATCTTGGCTTTCGTATTCGGGTGATAAGTAATTTTCAAAGTCCTTTACCTTTTCTTCATTCATGACTAATTCTTGTGTTTTATCTACTTTGTTTATAACGCAAATAGGAGAAATAAAGGCAGGAGATTCTTTCTTATTGATATTAAAAACTACTTGATCATTTCCAACTCCTAGAGATATCTTTTTACCGTAGATATCAATCTTTGCATGAGCAGTTGCTAACATGGGTCTGCCTAGGATAATCGAGACATTTTCATCTTCCATGATGTCGAGAATGACGAAATCAATGAGAAAAACAAAGTTACTAATTTTTACTAGAGCATTTTCTTTTATCCCTTTTGGAGACTGCATGGATCTATCAGCCATTTTGATTGTCATTTTAATTGGTTTCAAGCTCCCAAGTCCTAATCTTTTGAATAAGGAATAGGGCATAATACTAATACTTTCCCCTAGATCAGCTAAAGCATTACTCATGAAGTGGTTTCCGATGATACAAGGAAGGATGAAACTCCCTGGATCAGTTTCTTTTGGAGGAAGTCTATTTTGACGGGTAACGGAGTAGTGTGTGGGTGATTCCTTGATTTCATGAGAAACTACTTTTTGTAGTTGTTGTTTTGGTTTATCATGAGTTACAGTTGGTTTCTTATTTTCCTCAAGGATGTGCCTTTTTACTTTTTCACCAAATGTCTCCGTTTTAGGTGTCAGAGTGTGCTTAGGGTTGTGTGTGGAGATTAACCGAGCGAGGTGATTTACTTTTTGCTCTAGCCTTTTTATAGATGAATCATGATTCTTTAAACTTAGATCAGTACTTATCATAATTTTCTTTATCCGCTCATTTTGGATTGCTTGTCTTTCGCTAGATTCCTTCCGACATTGCTCGAATTTGTCTTTGAGGTTGGTTGGACGATTGCTAGATTCAGTGTAGGTCCTATCGTAGTTGATTTTGCTAGATTTTATGCTTTTCACCTCAGCATAGTAACTTCTTCTGACATCATCCGTATTCAATTTACGAAAATCTACTGTTAGCTCCTCTATTTCGTGGTATAATAGTTTTAGCTTTTCAGTGATAATACGTAATGGGTCAAGGGTAGTCGTGTAACTTTCCTCGCAATGCCATTTATGCAAATGTTTGACTAGTTTTTGGATTGACTTTAATGCATCTGAAGCCGTCAACCCAGGAATGAGACCGTTTGTATTGATAGTTTGTCGAGTTTGGTTATATAATCCATTGTAGAAGGTGTTTACCTTTTGGTGATCATTGAGATCGTGAAAGGGACACTTGAAAAGTAGGTTGTTATATCTTTTCCAAGTATCGAAAAGGGATTCTCCATCTTCTTGCTTAAAATTTCAAATTTCACTCAACTGCTTGAATATCATTGCAGGATGGCAGAATCTCCGGATGAAGTTTTGTTTGAGATCACTCCAGCTCTTTGTACATTCGGTCGATGTTCTTTCGATCCATCTTTTAGTGATTCCTTCCAGAGTTAGAGGGAATACTTGTACAAGAGTAGACTCCTGAGCGTTGAATATGCTAGCGATCTCAAGTGTGGAAACTTCGGGGGGGAAGGGGGGTTGAATGTATACTCGTTGTTTTACGATTTAAAGTTTATTTCAAAAATCTATAGATCCGAGTTTATATGTTCATTCAAATCACAATACTATGAACAAGCATATAACTATCTAAACAAAAAATAAATAACAATAATAATAATGTAAAAAGACAAGGAAAAAAACAACCAAACCAAGACACCGAGATTTTATAGTGGTTCAGCTACGAAGCACCTCTTCTCCCTACTCCACTCCCCGAGTATCCTACTCGAGATTTCACTATGTCAACAAGCTCCCTTTAGGCGGAGAAAAGGGAAAACGTTTTTCACGTCGCTTACGTTTATTTTTCGGACACTAAGCTAAATGTCCGAGTCCTAATCTTAGCTAGAACCAATCTACCACTTCACAAGATATACACACTCACAAGATCTACACTATCGGATCTACACAATATCTGAATCACACAAATACACAAGATAAATACAATAGAGTTTTGGTACTTAGAAGAAAGGAGGATAGATCACTAATTAACACTTCGTTTCTTGACGAATACGAGTGTTCTTCTCTTGCACTTGAATGAGAGGGAGGAAATGAGAAGAAGAGATTAGATCACTTGAAACAAGATCTAAGTATGTTAGTGATCAAGTGGGGTTTTTAGTGAGAGAAAGAAGGTTTAGAGAGAGAGAAAAAGGAATGAAAAATTTCATGCAAAGAGGAATGTTTTTCTGCTGGGAATAGAGCAGTATTCATATGCAGGGAATCCCAACGGCTCTCTGGGGGCGGTCCTGGCGGTCCCTTATATATAAGGGGGCCGCCGCTTAGACTCCGCTCTCTTTTTTGTCTTTTTGTGGGGAAGATTATATCTGGAGTGGAAGCTTCCGTTTTGGGGGGAAAATTTGAATTTCAAATTTGAATTTCAAATTTTAAGTTTTTAATAAAACTTTTTATTTTAATTAGAAAATATTTTGTAAAAGTATTTTTGAGAAAATACTTTTGTAGAATTAAAAGTGAGGATTAAGAGAAAAATATTTTCTTGATCACTAATCATGCTTAATTAATTTGTTTGTCCATACCTTAAGTGATCACTAATCTTAGAAATAAAATTTTACATTTAATAATTTGTAAACGTTTATTTTTATTGTAAACGTTTTTACATTTTGTTATTATCAAAACGTTGAGAGGTCGAAAAATATAAATAACGTTTTTAGACATTATTTGTATTAACATCAAGCACATTACTAATGTGTTCGACAACACTATCGGTTGGACCACCCGAGAAAATCTTACGTATTTCCCTTAGAAGTTGTCCCTTAATTTCAAATGTTGAGTCATCAGGACAGGTGAATCTTCTTCTCGTATTGTTTTCGTCGAGAGCTAGGTATTGTTCCAAGGTTAGGCTTTCAATATCTACATTTTCTGTATCTGACTCGGATGACTCAGATTCGTAGAAAGTATAGATGTTATGAATGGGTGCGGGCGAAACCTCTCTTCTTGCTCGAAATTGTCTTTCCGGATTAGCAAACGGAGTAACCGTCCCTGCTTTGCTTCTTCTTGTTCTCATTTTAAAACTAAAAGTATTAGCTTCACGGTAGCGGCGCCAAAAACTTGATGCGTATTTTCTTTTAAAATATATTTTTATCAAGTTTTAAATTTATAAAACTCGATCTACCTAACGACGCACTAACGGGCATAGAACCCGATCATGGGTAGTATAGAATGGTAAATCCGAGGTCGTCCCAAGAGCTAAGGTGTAATTAGTTTTAATTTGAAATGTCACGTTTTGAAAATGGTTTTTGATTTTAATTGAAAGAAATAGAAAAACAATAAAATAAATAACTGAAAAGTAAAAGGATAGGAGATATCAAGAGAGAAAACGTGCTAACCTAGTTACTTCATTACTATTGTTATGAAGACAATTTCCCTTGCAATGTCAAACTATGGTTTCATTAATGGTTTCTAAGGTCGATAGACTTGAATGTGCATATACAGTCTATCCTATACTCCTTGCGATTCTGAATCAGTCTCGAATTATCTGAGAGGTAGGTTATCCAGGTTGCAGTGATTAATCCCAACTATTCCCAAAACATATCTAATAACCTATAAAGATTATTAACCCCCTCTGAAAGAGTTCCTGTGCTTTTTAAGTATTGAGTGATATGTGCGGTGACCGGTCAGTTCCTACACCAGGTAATAAGTTAGTGATCCTCCCTAGTACCCATTGAATCCCATCATGACAAGATAATCTATTAATGGGGCAAGCTAGGTCCAAACCACCCATACTACCAAAACCTAGGGTTATACGATAGTCAAGGAATATCTAATGAAACCATAATTTAACAGGAAACAATCATAACAAAAGTAAATTCATAACTAGGCCAGCACTTTAAGTGCTTAGCCGCTCATGGTAACAGAGACACAGTAAGAGATAGAAGAAATCATATATTGAAAACTCATAATTCTTACAGTATTCGTATTTTGAACGATTAAATACAAAAAGTAAGTAACGTGTGATCTCCCTTGGACTCCAAGTGGAATTCTTTGAAGGTTGGAAGCCTTTGTTGCCTCTCCAATTGGCTGTAGAGGAAGTGATGTCGAAATAGCTTGAATGAGGCCTCTATTTTATAGATTATTCGAAACTGTGTACGGCTTACTAATAAAGTGTTACGCCATAACCAACTACATGACATTCATGATTAGGCAGATGGTTATGGCGTAACCAGATATGGTGTTACACCGTAACCTTCATATATCTTCCATATGTATGTGATCTTCATTCCATATTTGTGGATCTTCATGCTTACGGCGTAACTAGATAAGGTGTTACGCCGTAACTATAACTTTGACGAGATTTCCTTCCAAATATAGGGTTACGGCGTAACTAGATATGTTGTTACGCCGTAAAGTCTTCCTTGATCCTCATACTTGCTTAATTTATGTTATGGCGTAACCATTTTTGGTGTTATGTCGTAACACTCTTCAGAATTTACACCTTAAGTCCTTTTTCCCTTGTTTCTTGTCACTTTCCTGTATTTCACCTGAAAACTACAAAATAACAGAAAATATCTCATTTTCGAGTGTTAGTGAAACATTTTCAGGTATTTTAGGGGGTATTTTGCTGCCAAAAAGTATTAAATATTTAATGTTATCAAGCGCGTCTATTAATTAGGTTGCGGTTAGAGTTGTTCGTTATCGTTATTCACTTCACTAAATATCTTGCTTACTACTTGCTTAAGGTGAGTTCATAGCCCGACGTTTTATTACTTTTACTTTACTACTTTGGGGTGAGAAACATTGCTTGCTTTTAAACATTAGACACAAATGCTTTACGTTTTTCTCAATCTTGTTTACGTGTTGCCTAAGTAAATGTTGAAACTTGTATGCCCGAGTTATCATGAATTGTTAGTTACTTATGATCAGTTGGATTGGTAAGTGAACACGAGTGTTATACATAGATCTATTAGGACTAATCATCCCCGTCCGTGTAAGTAGCTCTTACATGATCAACGGACGTATACCATGTCGAATAATACGGTGAAGCGTCATGTTGGCACCCGTCAGGGCAAGTTTATTTAGCATTTTGCATGCTTCCATTAAATTTAACCCCGGTAGCCTTTTTATGTGATATTGTATCTGTTATAATAGTCACATGTGTTTTGCAATATTTGTGGTCCATTCTTATATCAAATTCAAACCTATGAATTCACCAACTTTATGTTGACATTTTAGCATGTTTTTCTTAGGTGCTTAGCTATGGATGTCTTTGTTTGCTATATGGGGTCGCCTTGCATTAGACCGATTTTCAAGAACTATTATTATCTGTTTTAACATCGTTGTCAATTTCTAAAACTTTTATTCGCTTCCGCATATTATCTATGAACTTATGCAAAACTTTAATTATTTTCAATTAATGCAACGATGTTGGATTTCTAAACGTACCCTTAGAGGTCGTTCTTTGTATCTTGTGTGATGTATACTATGACGTCACGCCCCCGGACATGTGTTTCCATCCAGGCCCCGTTTGGGGGTGTGACAGAAAATGCCACTATTTGCTGGAATTTAGGGGTCTTTTCGTGTATGTTAACAGCTGAAATAACAGCACTATACTTGCTGAAATTTTTGGGTTTTTTCGTCTTTGTTAATAGCTGCAAAACAATCACTATACTTGCTGGAATTTGTGTCATTTCGAGTACGTTAATGGCTGTAAAAACACTAGTATACTTGCTGAAATTTTGAGGACTTTTTATCTTTGTTAATGGCTGCAAAAACACCACTATTTGATGTAATTTAGGGGTCTTTTCGTGTATGTTAATGGCTGAAATAACGACACTATACTTGCTGAAAGTTTTAGGTCTTTTCGTCTTTGTTAATGGCTTCAAAACGGCCACTATACTTGCTGGAATTTGGGTCATTTCGAGTACGTTAATGGCTGCAAAAACACCACTATACTTGCTGAATTTTTGAGGTATTTTCGTCTATGATAATGGCTGCAAAAACACCACTATTTGTTGTAATTTAGGGGTCTTTTCGTGTATGTTAACGGCTGAATTAATGGCACTATACTAGACATATGGTATTTAAATATTAGCTATATATCCTTCTCTTTTTAACGCTGAAATTTGCTTAACATTCAAATACATTGCAATACTTTTTGTTGGAGAAGATTCCAACTACAATTACACATATAAATTTTTTATGTATCTAATAATAAATTGATGGTATTGATTTGGTTTGGCCAGGTTATGTTACTTGTCTTGGGTGTAATTTATTTTAGATATCTAAATATTTTCAACAGAACTGTGTGCCAAGTCAAACATAACTGTTGTTTTTGTAAGTTTTACAATTTATTTTGCTGGACCATGCTAGTTACATTTATTTTATTCAAAATTATACTTCATAAGTTATCAAAATTAACAAAATTTAAGTTTTCTTGTTTAGAATATGTTTTAAACCTATTTATTTGTATTGCCATTAGTTTATCACCCTAGTTGTATGTAACTACTCTTTTCCCAACAGTTGGAGCAATGAAGGGGTTTTTGATTCATTGCTGAACTAGAAAATTTATTTGTATTTCAAACCTATTTATTTGTAAAGCTGATGTAGTAATTGAGTTCATTATTGAACTAGAAAATTTAACATGTAGGGGTTTTTGATTCCCTTCACTTTCATGTAGATCAGTAGATGTGCCTATTCCTTGCCTTGCTTGCACCATTGGAAGGTCCGAAACAACGTAAATATTGGTCTGATGAAATGATCAAAGTCTTACTAGACACATGCATTGAAGAGATGAAAACGACGGGTAGGAAAAGCACTAGCTTGCATAAGCAGTCTTGGGTTAGGTTAGGTCGGGTATTCAAAGAGAAGTTTGCCATCGACTTCAATTAAAAAGATATAAAGAATGGATTTGATAATCTAAAGGCGAAATATGTCGGATGGTTATACTTGAAGTATAAAACCTGAAACAGCTATAATCCGGATACAAAGATGTTTAACCTAACACAAGATGAATAGGATGACTTTAAGCAGTTGTGTGGTACTTAGATATATAACACTTATGTTACGTTTGTCTACAAAAATAACTTATTTAAAAATTCTTTGAAATTTGGGTACAGATTCATACAAGTGCGGGATCTTTAAAATCAAAACCATTACCTTACTTTGATCTATGTGAAATCGTGTTTCAAAGTATTTATGCCAATGGTGATGGTCAATGGACCAATACAGGACAAGAGTTTGGGGCGTTTGCGTATGTGTCTGTGACATCGGCATTTGGGCCATCGACATCTTGGGCATCGACATCTGGGGCATCGGTATATGGGGCACCAATTATTAGGGAACGTGTTAGAGTACTTAATATGGACGATGACCCTTTGGTTGATGTGGCTATTGATGATGATGATGACGATGATGGAAACTCTCGTGCACACAAGATCCATGATGAAGTTCGACCTAAGAAAAAAAGCAAAGACCTCTCGTGTTACCATGGATGACTTGGTGGTTGATATGCAATATGCGCTAAGATATATGGTTAAAACCACAAATGGGCCAACAACTGAGCAATGTTATAAGAAGCTAAAATTCGTTGGGTTACGATCGATAGATCCTGTTTTTCTAGCGGCGTTTAATATTTTTGGGCAATCAAGACAGATACGAGAGGCGTGGATGATATTGTCTTCAGAACCTGACGTCTTGAAGGGGTGGATCGAGTTGACGGGCAGGCAACTTGGAATTTTCGAATAGGGAGGTCGTCTTTTATTTGGTTTATGTGTATTGTATTTTGAAACTTTTATGTGGTTTATGTGTATTGTAATTTGAAACTTTTATGTGGTTTATGTGTATGGTATGTTGAACCCTTATGTGGATGGTTTATGTATTTGGTAATTCGAACCCTTTATGTATGTGATACTTTAAAGCATTATTTAGTTTATGTATATGGTATTTTGAACCATAAGTTTATTTTTTTATCTAATATTTGAACATGGCTCATTAGAGATTATAATCAATAACTTGCGCTCATTATTGTTATGTATACATATCTTCGCTATGTTTGGTCAAGGAAAGCGAAAAGAAAAAGAAATAATGTTTCAGCAATGTCGGGTCATCAATTTACATTGGAGTTATTGCAAGGAAATGACAGACAGCGTATTGAGTTGCTACGCATGTCACATGATTCCTTTATTCGTCTTTGCACACATTTTAGAGTAAGAGAGTGGTTGAGGGATAGCAAACATGTATCAGTTGAAGAAAAAATGGCTATGTTTTGTATTATGTTAGGTTACAATCGACGGTATGTCATCATAAAAAACAGATTTCAGCATTCAACTCAAACAATTCATAAGTTTTTTCATGAAGTGTTGGCTAAAATGGTGGTGTTTGCTAAGGATATTATAATATCAACAAATTTTAATCTTAATCTAAACGTTCCAGTCCATAATAGGAGACTATGACAAATATTTAAGGTAATGAGTAACTATTTTAGTTATGTGATAATTTGTTTCACATTCAATCTTGAATACTAACTTTGTTTATGTAGGGAGCTGTCGGTGCACTGGATGGAACTTTGATATATGCTTGTGTCCCTAAAAACAAACAACATTTATATGGAGGAAGAGGAAAGGGGGGTTGCTATCAAAATGTTTTGGCAATATGCGACTTTAATATGATGTTTACTTTTCTTGTGGCCGGATGGGAAGGTGTAGCTTATGATTCAAGAATCTTATCAGAAGGAATAAGAAATCTTAATGCACCATTTCCATTACCCCCTCTAGGTACATATCATAATTCATATTTATAGAATTTTAAACTATTACCTAAATATTTATTATTAGCTAATATTTACAGATAAATATTATCTTTATGACGTCACCTACGCACACACACGAGGGTTTATGGAACCATATCGCAATGTGAGATATTGGTTAGGAGATTTCTGGCGAAGGCGTGCATTGAATAGTAAAGAAAAGTTTAACCACTCGCATGCAAAACTTAGAAATGTGATTGAACGTGTTTATGGTGTCTTGAAAGCACGTTTTCTGATATTAAATAAGATGGCGCCTTTTCCACTCACAACACAAAGAAATATCATGATTGCATGTTTTGCACTTCATAATTTTATACGCAAAGAGGGTTTAGATGATGAGCTATTTTCTACATATGATCAATCAAATGTGCAATTTGAGAATGAAAATTTATTAGTTGAAGACGATGGAGGTATTGAAGAAGATCAAGTTGTTCAACCACAAGGGAATGCATCCGATCGACAATATATGACTAATTTAAGAGATCAAATCGCACAACAATTGATGCAAAGTGGTTGAATGAGTCATAATATTCTATATATTTTTAGTATTTTTTTATATTTTATGTGTTTTAGAGTTTTTATGTTTTTGGTATATTTTGAACCATTATGTATTTTTTTTATACATCTTTTTTTAGCAAATACAAGTTTTGCATTCCAAAATTGTATTATCATTTGACAAAATAATTTATATGCTCAAATCACGAAACATTTTAATAAAAAAGATAAAGATAAAAAAATGAAATAAGTGCTTCAAAACTACAAAAAAAGGGTCTTCTTTGCAGATGAAGACTTTAGATGTACATCTTCTTCTGCAGACATGGTTTGAAGATGAAGAGGTAAAACCTCTGAAAAACAAACGAAACCTAAATTGAGGTTTCGTTTGGTTTACAAGTGGGGTTGAATTCAGATTTGGATTTGGTATAACTTTGAAAAGGTTTGAAAGAAAATAAGAGAAAGAAAATATATTATGATATAAAATATAATTTACTTTTTAAATTGAGAATATATATACAAATATTATTCAAATGAAAATAAAAAAGAAAATAAAAGATTAGTGGTGAAACTTGTGGCTAAAAATATCTCTGAGATAATATAGTGTCAGGAAGCCATGGATTTGTGAGGTGTTGCTAATCACACAGGTGACCGGTTGTCAACTTGTCACATCATTTCGTTCACATCTCAAATAAATGATTTTATAATGTAATATATTTCTTATTATCTGAATATTTAGGGTGCGTTTGTTTTGTTGGTAGGTTTAGGATAGGATTAGGATTTGGTTTAGGTTAAAAAGAAATCATGTAGGAGTAATTAAATGATGGTATTAATAGTTGTTTGTTTTATGTTGGGTTAGGATTAGAATTATAAAATTATATATTTTTTAAATATTAAATGAAAACAAAAAATAAAGAATAAATGATGTATAAAAGTAATAGAAAATAATGTGCGGTTGATAATTAGTTACATGATTTTAAACTTTCAAAATGAAAACATTGTGGGACCAAGTGATACTTTTCATATAAATGAGGCATTTGTCCTTTGATTTGTAAATTCACTTATATGTGGGGATGAGCCCCATTTTCAAACCTTATGGACTCTTACCAAACATGGTATTTTGACTTAAATCCCAATCTTGAAAAAAAAACCCTAAACAAACATGCCCTTATTATTAAACCTGACAATGCTTTAATTATTTCTACTTTCTAGTTTATTGTAACTTTGTAAATTATGACAAAGAGTGCTCAAATCCTATATGTACACATCTATAAAACATTGTATGTTGTAAATGATAATATTTCAAAGCTAAGACTTTTATATATAAAAATACGCACTTAAATATTTTGTATTATAAAATAAATGGCAAGTTGCTTTTTCATTGCATCCATAATATACAATTATTGTCCAACTTGTGATTCAATAATATGCTACTAGTGTCATGATACACATTATTTATAAACTTTAAAGTATATGCCCATAAAAGTATTATTGTCCAACTTGTTTTTGTAATATATCTTTCAATCATTTAACATTGAAATGTGTTTTTAGATAACCATATTATTAAACATACATTAAAATGATTGGAAATCTATATATCCACATTGAAATGATAAATTTGATTACATGATCTTTATATCAACAAGTATATATAAAGGTTACTATGTGCATATGTTGGTAAAATAACTAAATTATCAATTTCACCATATCACACATATAAGCAAAGAAAGATTTCTTAATTAAAAGATGAGTTGGAGGGAGCATTTTCAAGTTAATCTTGATGAAAATGAAATTTACAACGAGCACGATTACGTTCTTAACGGGGAATCAATATTCGAGACCGAATGTTCATGTACATTTTCAAAAATTCATCTATGTTAGATGCATATTTATTTGATCAACTATACAAATGATGTAGATTTAATTGTTAGCGATATTTATATTCCAGGTGTTTAGTTCTCGTGAAGAGTTACTAGATTGGGTGCGGAAAACAGGATATTCTGTTGGTTACGTTGTTGTAATTAAAACATCAAAGTCTAACGAAAGTGTAACTTTACAGTGTGATCGTAGTGGTATATCTGTTAGTAAGAAAAAATCTACTAAAAATACTGGTAGTAAAAAATGCGGTTGTCCATATGAATTGGTAGGAAAATATTTGTCGTCGTATAATGGATGGATGCTAGTCGTGATTTGCGAAACACATAATCATGAACCCGCATTGTATTTGGAAGGTCATTCGTATGCTAGAAGTTTGTTTGAAAATGAATCCGTATTAGTAAACGTCTTGACCCAAAAAAATGTCAAACCACGCGATATCTTATCGACGATAAAAAACAAAATAGCAAAAATGTGTCTACGTTAAAAACTATATACAACGCGCTACAAATTTCGTATGATGGGAAAAGATGGAAAGACATATATACATAGAGTCATGTCATTATTAGAAAGAGAATGATTCTTACATTAATCCTAATAAAGTAACAAACGAGCTAGAAGATTTATTCTTTGCACATCCGGAGTCAATAAATATATGGCGGGCATTTTCACACATGTTCTTGATAGACGCGACATATAACACAGTCAGGAATCCACTATCGCTCCTTGAGATTGTTGGTGTAATCCCTACTAATATGACATTTTGTGTAGCATTTGTACTTGTAGGAAATCAATAAATCACACATATACTAGAAGAGAGGAGAAAGGAGGAAAAATTGGTAGAGGGGTTCTTGATAAGCACTTGTTATGTCATAAAGGAATGATGAGAGGATTTCTCTTTACACGCATTCCTTACACACACTGATAACGCTCCAAATATACATAAAATATCCCTCAAAAATATATAAAATATATGTGTTAACGCATAAAATATTGCAAGTTTGGTACAATAATTGTTTCAGGACCAAGAATGACGAGAAGGACCAAAAGTGTCAAAGAAATCCATTAAAAGCACTAATGGTCGTTAAAGAAAGAATCTAGAAGAGAAATAAATAAAGAATTAATGAAAAGTGCCAGAGTGCGGCGCAGTTACCCGAAGTACGGCGTACTTCATGGCGGGATAAATGCAATTTAATTACACACCAAGTACGGCGCACAATTATATTTGTGCGGCGCACTTCTCCTGCAGTTACAAGGAAATGATTATGATTGATATAAATGAGAGACCTTCCATATTACCTCAATACCAATTGAGACCCTAATATTGTGCTATAAATAGAGCATGAATTTCAGTATTTATTCATCTTATTTTTCTTACAATCATCTTTCGATAATCATTATAGTTCCTAGGGAAGTTTTCTAGCAAGTTAGAAGTTGTTCTTGGGAGACTTGAAGTATTCTCTGAATCTTCATAGTTTCCAGGTTGTAATTACGCTGGAGGTACGAAATTCAAGCCAAAGGTGGTGGAGGAGTAGTCTTGCTAGTAAAAATTCTGGTTAACTAGTGTTTGGATCGAAGAAGTTCTTGTAATAGACCATACCATTTGCTTGTGGAATCGGTATAAACACGTTATTCCCTTTGGTTATCATGTTTTCTGAATCTATGATGATTGTTATGTGTTTTGTTGCTATGAACATGGAGTAGTAATCTATATTTATTTGGGCTATCATGATCGATGTTATGAACAAGTTTTTACATAATGTTTATGAATGTGATGATAATGAATTCGATGTTTAAATATCCGGTAACCTGTTAATGTTTGATTATTCCTACTTGTTGGAGATAGGTCGAAAGATTCCATCAATATGTCTATATTTTGCATTGTTTGTCTATGGCAATTCGATACTAGTTTTGTGAGAATTAATTAGTGAAATGTTTATCAACCCGGAAATGAAGATGTTTAACACTTGATCATATGTCCAACGAACTTGATTAAGAGAAATTATCATTATCATATTCATACTTGAATCAATCTTAATGCATTTTATATATTAAAGATTAAAGGCCGAAAGGATTCTCTAATATATGAGATAGTTAATTATATGAATGATTACCCATCTTTTCATGCTTTTATACTTAAATTCATGCTTGCTTGATTGTTTGCTTGTTCATGATCATTGCTCTAAGTCCAAATAAATATTACTTTTAAATCTTGAAATACTTTGAAATCTTTAAATCGTGACAATCTATAAGATAAACCTTTTTGTAATACAATCGACCCTTTTAAGAATTACTAATCCCGTGGAACGACCCGGTCTTACCCTTAACCTATACTATAAACGGGGGTTTTAACTTTACCCATGTGTTAGTTGAAGATTGGATAAAACTAGAACTATAAATTTAAAGCTTTTATAACACATCAAAGTTTTTGGCGCTGCTGCCGGGGATTGAAATCATTATTGAATTAGTCATCATTGTGTTACAAACCAAATTTTAAAAAATCGCCGTATAGTTTTCTGGCAAACGGAACCAATTTTCTACAGAAAGTGCGTCGCACATAACCATTATGCGCCGATTTTTTCTGCAATTACAGATAGTACGTCGTACTTATACCAAGTATGCCGCACTTCCTTCACCTTTCACAAACATAACCAGTTTTCAAAAAAAAAAAGAACATCAAAACCAAAAACCCATAAACTGTAAATTGACCATTTGAAAATGTGGAATTTATTCCTAATATTCGTAATTGTCAAAATCTTGTATTATCATAATTTGTACATTAAAATGAGAAAAAAATCAAAAAGACTACTTCATAGCTTATTTGTTTGAATTTATGAATACCTACATATATTTCTTAATTGTTAAATGTTGCTTATTTAACTTTGACTGCCTGCAAAATAGAAATAAAAATAAAAACTTTAAAGACTCAAAGAGATTTATAAAAGTTATATGATAATTGATATGCTTAAAAACATGATATTTGCTATGTTTAACAGACATTTTGGAAACAATGAAGATAAGAAATATAAAAATACTAAAATAAAAAATTTTAAAATTTTAAAAACTAAAAGTTTTAAAAGTACGGCGCACTTACTCCTAAGTGTGCCGGTTTTTCTAAAAAATCAAAAAGGATTTGGAAAAAATCAGAAAGTACGCCGCACTTTCTTTAAAGTGCGCTGCACTTCCCTTTCTGGAACCAAACAAAATGCTTGTTTCTTCGTTTTTATACGAAAATTGTTTAAATAAAAAATTGATATCTGTTTGTTGATAATGTGTAAGTGTAAAAAGCTACTATTATCTGTTTTAACTAACCCACTAATGGTTGTTCTAATATTGTGCTATTTTATAATAATTATGGATCTAACATCTAGTCTTGGAAGGATTTGCCTAGGAGAGAACATTTATGGATCACCAAGTGAAAAAATAGAGGGGCATGGAGATTGGGATGCTCCCGAGTACGCAGACACAGCTGATAGTAAGGAAAAGAAGGTGACAAAAGCACTTAGTTTTTACAAAATGGAAACAGACAAAGTAAGTGAACGGTATATTATACCATGCTTCGTGAATAGCTTGGAAGCATACGATGGTGAGATTAATTTGGCACTTGATGAAAACTTGATATCAAATGAATACACAGTGAAGCTATGTTTGGATTATGAGGTTAAGAAAGGAAACAAGGTAGTGAAAAAAAAGCTCATTGTTGCCTTAAAATGAGAGCTTTACTTTGTCAAGTTTATCATCAATTCAAAGGAAGACGATGTAGATCCCGGAGTTATTTTTGGAAGGTCGTTCATGAGGTTAGTTAATGGAATTGTTGACTTTAGTAGCGGGGTGATCACTGTTTATCCCGAACAGGACTCGTTCGAAGATGATTCTGAGAAGACAGAAAAGAGTATGGATGATTGGGATCAGTTACTTGATTTCAACTTTGAGGATATACCACAGTTGGATGTAGGGATGGCAAAAGCACCCGAAACAGATGGGGAAAACCAAAACCCGAACCGGTTGGGGCGGGTTCGGGGGCGGGTTGGTGGGTTCGGATGCGGGTACGGGTATTGATAAAAGAATTTAGCCGGGTACGGGTTCGGTGACGGGTTTTGATAATACCCGCCCCGATTACTTGCTTGTTTGAGATTGAGGCCCAGTAACTTGAGACAATGGTGGAGAAGGTTAGGGTCATATAATAGAATAAAAGAAAGTGCTCGTGAGGATTTGGGGAGAACAAAGTGGAATTAGATGGAATGATTAAGGAAAAAGAGGAAAAAGCAATAAAAGTTAAAGGTGAGGCGTTTAAAGAGGAAGACGACCCTGGAGCATTTATATTTCCTATCAGATTTGAGGGTAAGATCACACGAAAATTCATTGGCTGACACTAGGTTGGATATCAATACCATGCCTTATCGGATTTATGAGAAGTTAGGAAGAGAAAAGATAAAAAAAGGTCAACAGAAGGATCACAATGATTAATTATACCCAGGCAGAACCAATGGGAATATTTACGAATGTTCTTTGTCAGGTGGGGGTCACCACCATAATTGCTAAATTTCTGATCTTGGATATACCAATCGACCGAGATGCGCCGATAGTAGTTGGTCGAGGATTCCTATATATAATTGGTGGCATAGTTAATACCCTAGAAAGACTCTTCTCAACTTTTGATGGAATTTTCCATCAAACTTTCCATGCCACAAGATCCGATGTTCAGAGAACCGCAAAGAGCGATAGCGATGACGAAGAAGAGTATGAGATTAAGAGAAACAAGTTCGGAGCACCAATGTATGGTCCAAAACTAGTAGCATATCTGAATTGTAACGACCCAGCTGAATGATTGTTAGCTCTACAAGTAGTCATTAACCCATTCTGAAATATTAGTGTCTGGAAAAAGGTTGTTAGTTTCCTTGGTTCATTACCTGTACCATTGCATCACGTTGACTGGAAACCTAATTACATTAGTTGTTATACTAACGAAGAGGAAGCAAAAGGACAGTGACGTACAGAGATAAGGTTGATTGACCCATATGGGAATGTTTATGTGCAGGCGTTCACAACCAAGAAAACATGCCAGAAATTGTCGAAATATCATAAGTTGAGTGACATTATGTCACCCAACTGGTTTATTGAGTGAAGTGTTGGACTGAGTGGGAATAATAGAGGAAATTTATTTACTCCTAAACTATTTTTAATTTTCTAGTTGAGTTAAGAATAAAAATCATTTGTATAAATCCATAAGGGATTATACAAATCATTTATACAAGTGTTGGACTAAGTAGGAATAATAAAGGAAGTTTTTTTTTAATTTATTTACTCCTAAACTATTTTTACTTTCCTAGTCTGTACATCAAGTGTAATCCCTTATGGATTTATACAAATGATTTTTATTTTTGACTCAACAAGAAAAGTAAAAATAGTTTAGGAGTAAATAAATTTCCTCCTTTATTCCCACTCAGTCCAACACTTCACTCAATAAACCAGTTGGGTGACATAATGTCACACTCAACTTAGGACATTTTGACAATTTTCGGCTTGTTTTCTTGGTTATGAACGCATGCACATAAATATTCCTATATGGGTTAGTCAACCTTATCTCTGTACGCCACTCTCCTTTTGCTTCCTCTTCATTAGTATAACAACCCTTGTAATTAGGTTTCCAGTCAACATGTTGCAACGGTACAGGTAATGAACCAATAAAACTAACGGCCTATTTCCAGCAACTAATCTTCCGGAATGGGTTAATGACTGCTTGTAGAGCTAACGATCGTTTAGCTAGATCGCTACAATTCAGATATGCTGCCGGTTTCGGACCATACATTGGTGCTCCAAACTTGTTTCTCTTAATCATTTTTGGCGCCGCTGCCGAGGATTGAAATCATACTTGAATAAGTCATCATTGTGTTACAAATCAAATTTTCAAAAATCGTTGTACAATTTTCTGGCAAACTGAACCAATTTTTTGCAGAAAGTGTGCCGCACATAACCATTGTGCGCCAGTTTTTCTTTTACTTTTTAAAAATATATATATAATCTGAGTTAAGGTACACTAAATCAAAACCAAAACCCCATGAATTGTAATTTGACCATTTGAAAATGTGGAATTTATTCCTAATATTTGTAATTGTAAAAATCTTGTATTATCGTGATTTATACATTAAAATGAGAAAAATCAAAAAGAACTACTTTATAGATAATTTGTTTGAATTTCTGAATGCCTACATGTATTTTTTAATTGTTAAATGTTGCTTATTTAACTTTGACTGCCTGCAAAATGAAAATAAAAATGAAAACTTTAAAAGACTTAAAGAGATTTATAAAAATTATATGATAATCGATGTGCTTAAAAATATGATATTTTCATGTTTTAAAAAGAAAATTTTGGTAATAATGAAGATAAGAAATATAAAAATACTAAAATAAAAAGTTTTAAAAATTTAAGAACTGAATGTTTTAAAAGTACGGCGCATTTACCCTAAAGTGCGCCGGTTTTTCTAAAAAATCACAAAGGATTTGGAAAAACTCAGAAAGTACGCCGCACTTCCTTCAAAGTGCGCTGCACTTTCCTGTCTAGAACCAAACAAAATGCTAGTTTCTTTGTTTTTGTACAAAAATTGCTTAAATTAAAAATTGCTATTTGTTGTTTAATAATGTTAAGTGTAAAATGCTACTATTATCGTTTTTAACTAACCCACTAATTGTTGTTCTAATGTTGTGGCATATTTTATAAGAATTATGATCTAACATCTAGTCCCTAGGGAAGAAATTTGCATAGTGAGAGAAACGTTTATGGATCCCAAGTGAAAAGTTGAGGGGCAATGAATTGGGATGCTCCCAAGTACTCGAACAACAGCTGGTAGTAAAGGAAAAGAATGTGACAAAGCACTTCGTTTTTACATAATGGAAAACGGAAAGAGGGAGGTTAAAGTATATTGCACCATGCTTCATGAATGGCTTGGATGCATATGATGGTGAGATCAATTTGGCACTTGATGAAAACTTGATATCAAATGAATTGGCAGTGAAGCTATGTTTGGATTATGAGGTTAAAAAAGGAAACAAGGTAGTGAAAAAAGAGCTCATTGTTGCCTTAAGAGGAGAGCTTTACTTTGTCAAATTCATCATCAATCCAAAGGAAGACGATATGGAGCCCAGAGTTATTTTAGGAAGGTCGTTCATGAGGCTAGTTAATGGAATTGTCGACTTCGGTAGCGGGGGGGTCACTGTTTATCCCGAACATGATCCGTTCAAAATGATTCTGAGAAGACAGAAAAAAGTAATGATGATTGGGATCAGTTACTT
The DNA here is from genome assembly GCA_026074375.1 of Tanacetum coccineum. Lineage (NCBI taxonomy): Eukaryota > Viridiplantae > Streptophyta > Magnoliopsida > Asterales > Asteraceae > Tanacetum > Tanacetum coccineum. Next base: position 24,718 of record BQNB010025775.1, read on the forward strand.
GATTTCAACTTTGATGATATACCACGGATGGATGGAGAAGTACTTTAGCCATTTGTATGTAAAATAGGGAAAAGTAGCCACAATAAGAAGAGAGCAATGGAGAATCTTAACTTGTTCTACCCAGATATCAGACTATCTTCGTCAACTAGTTGGCATTTAACTTAAGAAGAGGCAGCAAAGGAAGCATTGTCACATAGAATTAGCCAGAGGTTTGCTTTGTTGGAGGAAGTGAGGCTAGTACTTGAGATAATGGCTTATAATGACAAGTACAAGAAATTGCTCGATGAGATTTAGAAGGACAAAGTGGAATTAGATGGAATAATTATGGAAGAAGAGGAAAATGTAATAATTAAAGTCAAAGGTAAGGCATTGAAAGCGGACGACGACCCTGAAAGCATTTATATTTCCTATCAAATTGAGGGAAGGGTCAACGAAATGCATTGGCCGACACTGGGTCGGATATCAATACCATGTCTTACCTGATTTATGAGAAGTTAGGAAGAGAAGAGATAAAAAAAGGTCAACAAAGGGATCACAATGATTAATCATACCTAGGAAAAACCAATGGGAATACTTACGAATGTTCTTTGTCAGGTGGGGGTCACAACCCTAATTGCTAAATTTTTGATCTTGGATATACCATCGATTGAGATGCTCCAAAGTATTGGATCGTGGGATTCCTATATACACTTGGTGGCATAGTTAATACCCCCACAATGAGAGTCCTTCTCAACTTTTGATGGAATTTGCCATCAAACTTTCCGTGCCGCAAGATCCGATGTTCTAAGAACCACATAAAGCGATAGCGATAACGAAGAAGAGTATGAAATTAAGAGACGCAAGTTTGGAGCACCAAATTATGGTCCGAAACCAGCAGCATATCTGAATTGTAACGACCCAGCTGAGCGATCGTTAGCTCTACAAGCAATCATTAACCCATTCTGGAAGATTAGTGTCTGGAAAAAGGCCGTTAGTTTCCTAGGTTGATTACTTGTGCCATTGCAACACGTTGACTGGAAACCTGATTACAAGAGTTGTTATACTAACGAGGAGGAAGCAAACGGATAGTGGCGTACTGAGATAAGGGTGACTGACCCATATGGGAATATTTATGTGCAAGGATTCACAACCAAGAAAACAAGTCAGAAATTGTCGAAATATCATAATTTGAGTGACATTATGTCACCCAACTGGTTTATTGAGTGAAGTGTTGGACTGAGTGGGAATAATGAAGGAAATTCATTTACTCCTAATCTATTTTACTTTTCTTGTTAAGTCAAAAATAAAAATCATTTGTATAAATCCATAAGGGATTATACTTGATGTACGAACATTAGTCTAATTAATGATAAATATTAATATTGAGTCAGTATGATGGATTGAAAATCTATGTTATAATTGTGTTTAAATTATGAAATGTGCAAGGTAAGTTTGTGGTGTATATATATATATATATATATATATATATAACATATGAATTATAGTAATAAGGCAAAGCACGCCGCACTTTGTGACGTTTTTCATATATAAAACTTACAAAACAAGATCTTGCACACTATAAAACTCACACACTCACCCAAAACAGTCGGGGTTCTCATAAAAATTAGAATTTTTTTTTCAAAGATCAATCCATCAAGTTCTTAATCATGCCAAGGGTATGTTAATATCATTCCTTTAAATTATTTCTTGTCAATTTATTCAATTTCTTCTTCATTAGGATTATTTATAATTAGATTAGGGGAAATCAAATCCATGTTTGATATGCACAATTAAACCATTGAATTATGATATTTAGGAGTTATTTGTCAAAATGCATGTTGAAATATCGATTAATCTGATAATACTGTTCATATTATGAATTTATCTTTAAAATAAATTGTTGGAAAATCATATAAAAAATAAAAATTATTTAACCAGTCTAGAAAGTACGCCGGTTTTAGGATAAAACTGCCGCACTTTGCCAATTTCCCATGAAGTACGCCGCACTTCTATGAAGTGCGCCACACATTTTACAACAGAAAGTCACAAAGTGTTTGTAAAACCATCTAAACCTTGCCACTTATACCAAATCATTTCTAACATAATTATACATTGTATTGTTTATTGTTTTTTATGTGTAGACTATGGGAGGAAACGATGATGAAACCGGATCATCAAGATCTAAACGCTCTAGACAATACGAAACCGTAGAAGAGGTATTTCTTCTACAAGTTCATCATGAATTCTTACTATGGGAAGGTTGCAACAAAGAGGCAAAGTCTAGGTATAACACCAAATTAGCAAACTTAGTCCCTAGACATGTTTACTCGCCGTGTGTCATGAATTGGGATGTACTAAATAGAATGGGGGTGTGATGGAGAAATTGATGATATGTTGAGGATTAAGTTGCGTGAAGCTGGATCTAATGAAGAAATATTCACTTCTGTGGCGTGGATTAGAGCTTTTAACATTAATGAACCAATTTATTCAGAGCTTTACCACGAGTTTTATTCAACCTATGAATTTGATGAAGTTTGTGCTAACGATGAATTGCAAACCAAGAAGATAATCAAGTTTAGACTTGGTGGCCGTGCTCACAGTTTAACTTTATGGGAATTTGCTCGTAGATTAGGATTGTATCATGCTGATGAGTTTAATGAGGAAGGATTTGATGTTTATTTTCAAGGAGGTTTGCATAGTGATGATCATTTTAACGCTCAGGAGTACTGGTTAAGCATTAGTCGAGAGGAGAACTTGAGTTTATCTAGGAGTCATGTTTCTAATATCCGAAGCCCAGTTTTGAGGGTGATTCACAAGATGATCACATATGGCCTGTGTCAGAGGACTACTGGGTATGACAAGATACATAAGTGTTGGTAGAAATATTACGATATTTAATTTATGCATTCTCTTCATGTCTTGATGATGACAAGCATGTAACTTATAACACATAACGTAAAGTGCTTAACTTACTCGTGATCACAAATCATCAATGCATTCATACGACAACATCTCTCAACGTCTCAAGTTTGCTTCAACGAAGTTTGCACCCGACGTAAATCACTTAAGGTATGAATAAATAAATGCTTAATTTATTTTGTGATCAAAGGATTTTTTATTTAACCTCGTAATTTTTATAAAAATGTCACAAATATTTTTATAACTTTTAAAAAATATTTTTAGATTAAAAAAATGTTTTATTCAAAATAAATATTTTAAATTCAAATTTTCTACCTAAAAACGGCTAGAAATGTTCCAAAAAACACCTCCCTCAGAAAAGACAAAAAAGGGAGCGTCTGGGCTGGGCGGCCCCCTTAATTATAAGGGCGGCCCCTTAATAATTAGGGGGACCGGCAAATATTTAAGGGGACTGCCCAGACAAAAAGCAAGCTCAGCTTGCCTATAAATACTGGACTATTCCCCACTGTTTTTCTAACCTTTTGCACCTTTTCTTTTTGTCCCAAATCAGTTTATACATCTCACACATATTCTAAAAACCTTTGATCATGTAATCATAAGAATTTGTTTCCAAGTGATTCAAGCTTATTCCTCCAAGTGCAAGAGAAGAACTCTCGTTATCATCAAGATACGAAGTTATGTAGTTTAGTTAGTGCTTCTCGTGACCATGTTTACATTCACATGTATAGATCGAAAGTCCATGTTTCCAAACCTATGTCTAATAGTTTGTATCATAGTGTTCATGGGTTTTTTTTTGTGTATAGTTGTTAGATCGTGGTGATCATAGGAAGTATAGTTAGATCGGGGTGATCTTAGTAAGTAGTGTTAGATTGGTGTGATCGTAGTAGTGTCTAAGGTGAAGTTGTTCGGTGAAGTGAAGTTGTGCGGTGAAGTGAAGTTGTGCCGTGAGGTAAAGTTATGCGGTTAGTATTTTAGTCCTCAAAATACATAAGTTGTGATAGATTGGTTCTAGCTATGATTAGAACTCGACATTTGGCTTAGTGTCAGAAATCGGTGTAAGCTTAGTTGTGTATGGTTTTTCTCCACCTAAAGGGAGCTTGTTGACTAGTGAAGTAACTCTCGAGTTGGGTACTCGGGGAGTGGAGTAGGGCGAAGAGGTGCTTCGTGACCGAACCACTATAAATCATCGCGTCCGGTTTGCACTTTCTTTTACTTTTCGCTTTACATCTTTATTTACCTTATCGCCTTACATTTATATTTGCATTAGATCTATATGTGTGTTGATTGTTGCTTATATTGTTTGGATGATGATTATGTCATAGATATAAGTTAACATTGTGATTGTGCTTATATTGCTATGACATGTTCTAGTGGATATAGATGTATTATTCACACTTATCATATTGCATCTAACTTGATGGATAATTTGATACAAAATATTTTAAGTTTTTAAATGGAAACGTATTCACCCCCTCTACGATTTCCACAATTGGTATTCTACGATTTCCACAAGAAGAATGGCTATTGAGTATGTTTTATGCTAGACACCAGAATGGGTACACGAATGTGGCTTGGTTGATTGTGAGGTAGATGAAGAGAAAAGGAGCTGGTACTCAAAAGGAGAGTCAGATTTGTTGTGGACAGTTTATCACGAAGATTGCTAGGAAGGCGAAGGTGTTGAGTGATGTGGTGCTTAGGAGTTTGAGTGCTCCGATTTATTGTAGAGATTTGGATACGACTACACTGAGAGAGTTGATCGACTATGAGGATAGACCAATTCCTGAGGATCCACAACTGAGTGTACCAAATATAATGGGGGACCAAATATAACAGTATGTGATAAAAATTTATATCAAGAATTGAAAACAAGCTTTAATGCTTTAAAAAGAGTGTGTTACCATCAAGTGTTAAGAAAACACTCTCACTAGTAATCTTTCTGGTAGGAATGAAAAAGTGACGATCATTATTGAGATATAAATCTTGTAATAATTAGATAAATATTAAATGTGTAATAGATATATTAAGGGCTCATGACTAAAATGTAGTCACGAGACCCGGCTATGCAATAGCCTTCAGCTAAGAGCTCACATTGTAAAAGGTATAAATACCCATCACCTCATGAGATGAGGTATGCAATTCAATAAATAAGTTTCATTTTCTCCCTTCCTCTTTCTCTCACTACTCTTCCTCTTCTCCACCTTCTCTCTAATCTACTTTCTCTCTACTCTTTCTCTATCTATATCTACACACACCTACACTTAAACACACACTATATTGCTTAAAACGATCCATTAGCAATTGGTAAATTCGATTCCATCCGAATTTAGCAAATTCGATTACAATCGAATTTCGATTAAACTTGTCTGATTGACTTCTTGACAAATTTCACCAAGTCAAAATTCGATTGGGATGACAATTTGACCGAGTCAAAATTCGATTGGGGTGAATATTTTGACTAGTCAAATTCGGTTGAGTAAATAATTCGATTGCCTAAGATTCGATTAGGTCTAACCAAAACAAAGAAGAAGAGAAGGTAGAACATATATAGATTCTAACATATTCTACATCTTTTATCTTAAGACAAAACACGAATCAAAACCAAACAAACTCAAACAAGAAAGATATAGATCTTAGGTTTAAGCACTATTATTTAAAATCAAATCCAAGATTTGTTTGACTTCTTTCAACAAAAAGTAAGAACTAGTGCAACTCATCACATATCTTAAAGGTTAAAACAAAGAACAAACTATCACTATCTTGACAAGACTCACAACCGAAACTAAAAATCCAAGATCTCATATTCATGTGATCAAAATCTTTATAAAGACTTATACACGTGTTTCATCATAGATCTGAAAAAAATCAAAACGAAAAAAATAAAACCATAAAAGAAAGACAAGAACAAGATTGTTCAAATCTCACATTGTTTTGATTTATAACGAAAAAGAAAAAAAATAATAATAAAAAGAAAACCTACCACTTGTTCTTCATATCTTATGTGGTTCGATGTGTTAAAAAGAAGAAAGGAAGATCGTTTTTTACTTCGTTTTTTAGCTTTGTGAGTTTTCATCTAAGCAAAGAAATAAGATAATAGCGTTTTATGAAGATTTGAAGAGAGAATGAAATGGACAAGTGAGGCTGCGTTTTTGTTAGGAGAGTGAATGAGTGACTCCAAGAAGATATAAAAGAGGCGTGTGTTTTGATAAGGCATGTTAGGGTTAGAGTGTGAAGTGAAAGTATTGTATATCTTTAAATTTGGGGTTGATTTTTTTGGGCCTGATTTCTTATCCGAATTTTATTGGGCTGAACTTTATCCCTACTAAAAAATAATTAGGATTGGCTTAGAATTGTGCTTACCGAATTTGGGTGGACAACATGTGAGCTGATTTTTTTAAATACAAGTTATTTTGAGATGAAATTTTTGAAATAATCTTTAGGTGTATTTTCGTTACACTTGAGCTGAATTTTTGAAAGATAATCAGGATAAATAGTTTTTGGACTACGGTTTTAATTGCGGGACGATAATCCGAGAGTGATTATAATTTTGGGTTGAATTTTTGGCTTCGTTTGAGATATAATTTGTGCTTGTTATCGTGATAAATAAAAAATAAAATCAAAAGATATGGTCTCTTCATGGTCGGATAAATACGAGAGAGAATTGCAACGACTACAAGAATTAAAGAAAGAATGGAAAGAGAGATGCAACAAAAATCTTTGAAAAATTGAGTCATACGTTAAATGCAACTAGGGGTATACAAATATGATCATGAACGAGCATTTAGGGTGCTCTTTTGAGAGGAGTTTGTTTCTTTCAAAGATGCGTTTGTTCACAACGTGGTTAGAAAAACAACTTGACGAGGAGGAACTTCATGAGTGTGATTCCAAGACGTGTTTGAACGTGCTCAAGAAACAGTTTCAGACATTCTTATATTCGCCATCGTTGAACTCTTCGAACAAACTCTCTTCGGATTATGAAGGACAAGTGAATGTGTTTCAATCGTACACTTGATATGACACTAAGAGTTTCAAAAATGTGTTTATTCACTACCTATATGATATAGAAAGAGTAATTGCTGCAAGAGCACATCGTGAAGAACAATTGCAGATAAAAGAACGAGAGGTCAAAGAAAGAAGAGATACTGAAAAGGAGTGAGATGCAAAAAAAAGAAAGGATGGTCAACGAGGGTACAAGAACGGATGATAGTTTGGATGAACAACAGGGTAAATGCATCAGTAAAGGGAGGTGATACAGATGCTGAAGGTGCACATATCAGTAAGGATGCTTCAGAAATTGATAATGCTGTTGTCGGAGCTTCTCATGACAAAGACAACATAAATGAGGTACAAAGTTTAAATAACGAGATGTTTGAAAATGTCTTTGCTCATGATCATGATAAAAAACGTGATGATTTTGAATCATTAGTTAGGAATGTGCAACATGCAAACAAGGATAATAAAGCGCTTAAAGAAGCAAAAGCTTTGTTAACCAAAGAGCTTGAGAAATATAAGAAAAGGGTTCGGGTATTTGAAACTAAACCAGAAAACAAAAATGATTTTCAAAAGGCATATGTCGAGGCTAATCATCGTGCAAAAAGGTTTAAAGAGCAATTGCAAACATAATTTATTATCGACAACCTAAAAATTGAGGCTCTTGAAAAGGAAAAACATGAGTTAACTACTCAAATTTCAAGTAAAAAAGGTAACATTCGAGCGCGTGATACTTTGAAAGCAAATTTTAAACACTGCGAGGATAAATATCTTAATGACATCATTCACTTGCAAGCTAAAATTAAAGATCTTGAGAACATAGTTTGTAAAATGGGCAAATCAAGTCAAACACTGCGTCTGCTTACGAATGAACAAGGCTTGTATCATCACCGTATGTTCCAACAAACACTAGAAGGGACGACATTGTGTTCTTAAGTTAAAATTTGAGGGGAAATGAAAGAAAAATGATTGTTTTTTGTGTTGTTGAGTTTTTTTAAAAAAAGGAGAAAAGAAAGTGGAGAGGAATATGAAAGGAATTTTTGTTAAAAAAGTCTTCCTCCTATTTTTGTGAGGAAAGGGAAAGGAAATTTTTAAATATATTATGTAAAGACTAATATGCCCTTCTTAAAATATTTGACACTAAAAGCATCCACTATGGTAAACCTATTAAAATGTTTATAAAGTTGACACCTCATGCAATGTTATTAATTTTTAAAGCTTTTCATATTATAAACCTCATTCCACTATAGATAAAGCTTTTGGTGGTTTACAAACTTGTCATCTAATGCAATGTTATTAATTTTTAAACCTCTTCAAAATGCTAGACCTTTTCATGTCACCTAGACTTGAAATAGTTGCTCACTATGGTGTAAAAAATTTTAGACCTCTTTAAATTTTTTTAGACCTATTCTTAAACCACCATAGTGAATGCTCTAACAACTAAAGAGCATACATGTAATTTAAACAAGTTATTTTCCTTTTTCTCCGACTTAAAAAACATGATTTATTATTACTTTTATTTTTCTTTCCGAACAAATAAACAACATTTCCTTTCCTTTTTCCATTCTTTTCACTTTCCTATTCTTTCATTTTCTTATCCCTTAAAACTCGAGAGCATAGCGAAATAATAAATAGTTGGAGGGCCTGTTTGTCTTAGACTAAAAACCGAGGGCTTGAGGCGTGTTTCATATATCAAATTAAAAGTTAACACTCCTGCCTGAGCGAAAAGAGTCGAAAGCGAAGTGGGCTTGCGATTACCGACCCAAAACAACAGACAACTGGTCTTCATATCCTCCTCCATAGTTAAGGAGGTATGTTTGTATTTTATTAAATTATTGCTCTTCTTTTTTTATCTCTTAAATTTAGTAGTTTGATAAATGTCCCCAATGAATCAAGACACATACTCTTCAAATAATGTAATGCCTAGGATCCACATACTCTTTTGGAAAAGTTTATTCAAGAGCTGTTAAAATGATCCTCTTTTAACAGGTTATCGTTTATTTTAGTTATTTTTTATATGCTCGTCTGGATTAGCTTACTTTTCGGGCTTGTATGAATTTAGAAAAGTTTATAAGCTGCCATTTTTAGCTGGATTATGATCTTGAATTAGCTTTTCTAATTTATATACGTGCAAAATTTCCCATCTTTAGAACCCAAATGTTTTGATAAGATGAAAATATATACACGGACTATCATCTTGAATTAGCTTTTCTTTGAGAATATTAAATATTTGCTACCTTGCAGAGCTAGTCTGGAATTCAAGTTATTTCTTTTATACTCTCTTTTACATGTTCTAGTTGCAACCATTTGATGGTTGTCAAGATAGACAAGGTTACGATGTTGGATCTCAGTTCTTTAATTACATTTGAGCATGAAATACCCAACCAGGTTAGCATCATATCTGCTCAAGCTTCGTGATTTGATGAGCATGGACCAGTGTGTTATGAAGCCATATGCCCAAGATTGACCTTTACGGCTTGAGGCGGTAATGCTTTAGTACCAATTGCAAAACCCTGTGCCCAAAATTGAACCGATAAACTCCAAAAGAATGGTAAAACCATATATGAAGTAATTAGCAGCCTATTGTCTAAGGCTTAGAAGGAGACTCATATTACATAATATAAATGTTGTGGAATGAGTAGTTACAAGATGATGACAAGTGATACCATTTAGGTTGTAGACATGTCTTCTGATGTTTGGTGCCATGTTGTATCGGTTTATTCTAGCGATTTTGTTTCATACAATGGAACGTATTAGTTCAATTTCAATACATAATAGGCTTATACTAGTAGCTTCGTTTAAAACTTTCTAATGTTACACAGCAGAATCATATTGTGCTGCCCGACAGCTGATTCATAAATTATACTTAATAGCCAATAGGATAATGAAGTTCCTGTTATAATGTTGAGCCCTCTATGCACCATCACCTGTCTTCATGTTGCTTTTGCTATATGTTTTTGGCTATGTAGCAGTTATTACAGGCTCTCTTTTACATAGTAGGAGTTTAGGACATGAAAACGCCAACCTAATGAAGATACCATGTTACCCTGCATCAAGTGGGAGAGATACAGTGAAGCTCATTAGTGTTATGCAATTTATTCGAGAAATAGCACTGAATACTTATTTACTAGTAAGGCCTGCTAGTGAGGAAATGTGTGGAGATGCATGCCATATATAGGATTATGATATGATGTCAGATCTTGAGCAACAACTGCTGCTAACAGGACTTTGGTATATAACTGAAACTGATAGATAGAAAATTTAAATATCACATTAAGGATGATAAAAGGTGATGTAAAGAAGTCTATACCAGCGAGCAACAACTATAGCTGTGTAATCATTATTGAAATAAAATGGACAAAATCAAACCTCAACCAACTAGTTAACGATTTCTAAATTTATTTACTTTCTACCCCTCTGAAAAGACATAATAATGTGACTATGCATTGCTTCTGGATCATGGTCGATAAGTCATCAATTGATATAAACAGATTAGATCTTTTAAATACAAGTCATATGATTGCTTCTAGAAAATTCACAATAAAAAAAAGGAATCATAGCAACACTAATTTTTAGTATATTTTTCACTGTCGTAACTTGTCTAAATGGAGTACAGCAGGAGGCCCATGTAATAATGGAAGTTTACTTACAAAAAACAATGATGCATATGTTCATGCAAGGGTGCGTATATTGTTTTGTATCATCTCCGTGTTCTTTTAAGATGAGTTTGATATGTTTTGGTTTATCTGAAAGTCGGTATAGATTTTCCTTCTATGAGGTTTTATATTCTGCTATCTTGTAGTTGAGTGAGGCCAAAGAACAGTACCATTTCAACTTGAGCTTCTGGCTTACTAGAGAAGTCTATTTTCAAGCTATAATATATTAATATATACCAACCATGATCTTGAATAGAGCTTTGTCGAGGTAAGAGAGTAAGGTGCTGCCTTGCAGAGCTCATCTGGAGTCCATTCAACATCTTTTATATATTATAGCTTGAATACAGACCTTTAGTTGCCACTTCTTGGTGGTCGTCAAAGAGAGTCAAGATAGATTAGGCAGGGTCAAGGTTAAGATGCTGGTTTCCAGTGCTTTGATTATAGTTGGTTATAGTCAATCGCACCTTCTCACGTTTCTCCAGTTGTGATTTGATCAGCATTTTCTAGTATGTTATTTAGCCATATGCCCAAGATTGACCCAATTAGCTTTCAGGGACATTACTCTAATACCATATGTAAAGCCTTATGCCCATGATTGACACAGTAAGCTCCAAACAAACACTGAAAAAGCCATGGCGTGCAGTACTTATGTGTTTTTCACTTTCTATACATGCCTATCTCATGAAGGTGTATTTTTGATGAGTTGTTATTGTTCCGCAATAGTAGCCCAATGGTTGGGGACATGCAACATAAAGGCGGAGGTCGTGGGTTCAAATCCTGGTCCCGTGTCCTTTAAGCATGGTATTAAGCGATTTACCTCTTCCATGTTGGCCGTCGGACCAGTCGGTGGGGGCCACCAAAGGGTCAAAAAAGGATCCATTTTTTTGTAGTATATGAGTATGTAGGTTATTGCAGTTCTTATGTTTATTATTAGGGTACAAAGAATGATTTTAATAGGGTTTCGGCAAGTAGCAGTAATGTGCTGATTGGGTTAAGCTGCAAGCTTGCAACGATATTATGGGCTAAGATGATGCAGATTCTTATACATATTTGAGCACACACATACCTATCATAAAACATCAATTTAGTGGTCTAACCGTCTAAGATCCACACAGATTAATATATAAATTTGCTGGTCTAAGATCCACACAGAGTTATATGCATACCTGTCGCGATAGTTCGGTCTAAGATGCACACAGGTTCATATACAAACGTACACACACATGCCTATCATGAGATTGTTGGGTATAGAAAGTTCCGCTTAATAGAATCGAATGTTTTGGAAAGCTGAAAATATATTTACCGACCGTGATATCGAATTAGCTTTGTTGAGGTAACAGAATAAGGTGCTATCTTGCAGAGCTCATCATGAGTCCAATATTTTTTAACATATTATATATGTTATAGCTTGGATACATACTCTATCTAGTTACAACCTATTGATGGTCGTGAAAGAGAGTTGAGAAAGACACGGCATGGTCACGGTTAAGATGTTGGTTTTCAGTTCTTTGATTATAGTTGCTTACAGTCACGCTCATGCTATCTCCAATTTGTGATTTGATTTTTCTCTTTTTGGTAACCATGGTTTCGGACTTTTTGGCCGACTAATCCACGGGGTTTGTGCCCACCGTCACACAAAATCAAACCGGGTAAAGCTCTCAATTTTTAGGAGGTTGCCGTGGCCACTTCAGGGTTGTTTGCACCTAGCATGTAGGGGTGTAAACGAGTCGAATCGAGTCAAATTTGGCAGGGCTCGACTCGACAATATTATGTGTGGCTCGAGTTTGGCTGGATAGCTCGACGAGCCTTCATAGGGAAGCTCGAACTTGGCTCGAGAAAGTATGAATTCGGCTCGAGCTCGGTTTGAAATACTCGATTTATTTGAAATGATTTATTTTATTATACCAACTAAAATTGAAATATAAGATAAGATTTGAATTCGGCTTGAGCCCGGCTCGAAAAGCTTGATATATTCATAAATAAGTAATTACACTTGGTGCATTTACATATAAACCCTTGAAATATACATATATACCATCTGTAAAGCCCTTGAAATATCTAGGCTCGAGCTCGAGGCTCGATAAAGCTCGGCTCGAACAAGCTCAAGTCTAGTTTGACCTCAAGTTATACGATAAAAGCTCGACTTACTAGCAGGAATATTGAACTAGAGATCTCTCACATTTTAGTGATGAAAGTCACAAGCCTTTTGCCACTAGGCCACTCCTGAGTGGTTAAAAATATGAGCATGTCCTAATGTGTTATATTGCCATATGCCCAAGATTGGCCCAGTGAGCTTGCAGGGACATTACACTAATGTAAAGCCCTATGCCCATGATTCACACAGTAAGCTCCAAATGAACTCTAAAAAGCGATAGTGTGATACAATTAGCAGCATCATATTGAAGACTGACTAGGAAACTCCATTATTAATATTCCAACCAATGTGGAATGAGAAGTTGCAGGTTGATGACGAGTAATCCCATTTTCTTTGTAGATTCGTGCGTCCTAATTTCTGATGCCATTTTGTAACGTACTTGTATATTCATGCTCCTGTTCAAGAAAGGAAAGTGTTAGTTCTATTTTGGAACATAGCATTGTTATAGTAATCGGTAGCTTTGTTTGAAACTTTCTGAGGTTAGATAGCAGAACCATATCTGCCTAACTGCTCTTTGATAAAATGCCTAATAGGATACTTGAGCCCTCTTTGCACTATTTTTATATAGATGCTTCTTTGGCTATATTATTTTGGCAAAGTAGCGGTTAAAACAGGTTCTCATCTAAATGGTACCTGCAAGTGAAGAAATTGAGATATGCATACCATGGATAGGATTGTGATGTCTTTGATCTTGAGCAAAAACTGCTGCTAATAGGACTTTGTAATAGACCTGAAATTGATGAAATTTAAATGATTTAGAGATCAGATTAAGGATGATAAAAGTTGATGCAGGAAAGTATATACTAGTGATCAACGAATATAGCCATGTAACCATTATGAAAATATAATGGACAATTAAACCTCAGCTTACTAGTTAATTTTTTTGTTTACTTGTTAACTATTTAACGTTCTAAACTCGACTTATTTTGACGCTATGCATTATCACAGGACCCCAGCCAATAAGTGACAGCTAATATGAATGGATTAGAAGTTTAGAACCCTTAAATACAAGGCTTGGATTGCTTAACATTAAGACTTGTCTTCTCTTTCACAATGAGTATCATGTACCAATTCTTTAAATAGTTGTTCAAAAATCAAGGACCCATATTAAGTTTATTTCAGTAAATCACAAATCAGATATCATAGCAAGGTTGGATCAGTTGGTTATCACCCTTGCCTCTGGAGACAGAGGTCAAGGGTTCGATCCTCACTCCTTGCAAGGCCGGAGGTCCTTTTCTACCTTTGGTAGAACCGGAACCAGCCTCTCTACCTTAGGTAGGGGTACTCAACCTCCCCCATACACTGTGGAAGACGGTATTGGGACCCATAACCCGTGGAAGAAGGTATTGGGAGTTACTTTTTTTTAGATGTCTGAAATTAGAGCTTATTATAAAAATCATAGTTGAGACAACTTTGGATTATTTGAGACTAACTTTATAATAATCCTTGATTGTTTTCAGTTGGATCTATCCTTCACAAGTATGACCCCTGTTACAACCAAGCAATACGCAGGTAAATTTCTCTGGCTGTAGTGATGTGAATGATATGAATCGATAATTATAATCTCCATCCATTGACCAGTCTTGAACTTAATCACAGATGATGTTAGCCTACTGATGGTGTTGGTCGATACAAATCCGTTGTTCTGGAGCTCAACCGCTACTTCTTTCTCGTTCTCCAAGTTCCTATCTCAAGTAAACTCAAGCAAAAGATTTATTTCCTATAATGTCTTCACTATTGTCAAAAAGTATTCTTAAATTTTTGTTTAATGCAGCTCCTTTCATTCTTAAACTCCATTTTACTACTTAATCAACTGAATCAAGTAGTGGTGATAGCTTCTGGCTTCAACTCATGTGATTACGTTTATGATTCTTCGTTGGGGCCAACAAACCAGAGAGTTGAGACATTGTTGCAGAAATTGGAGGAGTTTGTGTCTAAGGATGAGGAGCTTAACAGGGATGACTCAGTTGACGGGATTGGGTCATCCTTGCTATCAGGCGCTCTATCAATGGCACTCTGCTGTATCCTTTCGTCAACTTGCACCGTTTTGTATAAGTTTTATATTAAACTTTTAGTTAGCGAGGAGATTGTTTAAATTAACAATGATGATTAGACATACAGCGTGTATTTCGCTCTGGTTCGCTTCATCCACAACCTCGGGTAATTGCTTTGTACACTCTTAATTAGCGTTCGATCTGATATTTTTCTTAATCTTACAAAAGATATATGATGGCAGATCTTATGTTTGCATGGATCACAAGATGGACCTGGACAGTATGTATCCTAATTTTGTTTATTCTTTTCTTTTCCTTGTTAGCAATTTTCCTAAAATCTATATCCTGCAGATATGTTGCTATCATGAATTCAATTTTCTCTGCTCAGAGGTCCATGGTATGTGGAATGCATGCTTAGTTATAATTTCCTTCTTTTTTGCAGCCAGTATGTTGCTATACATTGCTGGAAAATTGCATCTGATCATTCAATGTTTTTAGTTATCTAACTCTATATATGTATCTATTTGGTATTTTTAGCAATTATTAGCAATTTTTGCTTTGCCTTATATAAATGACACGTGTGTACCAAAATGCTAACAAATATGTTACAGGTACCTGTAGATTCTTGTGTTATTGGGTCACAACAGTCCACTTTCCTGCAACAGGTACCCATAAACTCATATTACAATACTGAATGTAGTTATTGGTATAACTGATGTTTATGTGTACTATATGTGACAGGCTTCTTATATAACTGGAGGTGTATATCTTAGGCCTCAACACCTGGATGGTCTGTTCCAGTATCTGACAGTATGTAACCGCCATCATCATATCGCATGTTTATATGCTTTCGGCTTTTTTTTTCATTTATCTATATTTGCATGTATTGTAATTATGTAAGTTTATTGTATATGGTTCTGTTTGCATGCAGACAGTATTTGCAACAGATTTGCATTCACGCAACTTCTTACAACTCCCGAAGCCTTCTGGTGTAGATTTCCGTGCTTCGTAAGTTTCTTAATATTGTTTGCTACAGGCAGTTTTGGTGACACTTTTCTGAACTCTTGTGTCTGAACGTTGAGTTATGCAGGTGTTTCTGTCACAAAAAAACAATTGAGTTGGGATACATTTGCTCTGTTTGTCTGTCTATTTTCTGTCAGCATCACAAGAAATGTTCAACTTGCGGGTAAGTATGACATGATAAATCTCTTCCAACAACTTTTTTGATGGTATTCTGTTCTCTAACACTGTGTTCTCGAGTTATTTCATTAAAGAAAAGGAAAGGAAAGGAATGTAAACACTTTCCAACATGCCAATTTACGTTTCTTAACACCAACTACATTTCTTGGTTGTTTCAGATGGGTTTGTTTAGGAAGAACCTTTCTAACTGACCTTGGGTAGTGGCATGGTATCCGCCAAGGAAAATTTTAAATGTATCATGGTTTGAGTGTCTTAGCAAGTTTTAAGTTTTGATCTTTCTTACTAGGGATAAATATGGGCATTAGGGAATAGTGAAAAGAGACTTTATTAGATAAACTTATTTCCCAAATGGGGAGTCTCTGGAGTAGTGAAAAATATGGCTCGGTGACCATTATTTCTCTGCATATTTCATAAGATGGTTTCTGAATATAATACGGATTCCACATCAGCAACAACAAATACTCAAATAGGGATATAAATAAAGCGCGTCTTCATACTTCAGAGAATCGTTTGACGGGAATTCGTTTGCTCATGATTATTTATTATAGGCTTATAGCACCTAATAACATGAATACTTTATGATTGTTTAGTTAAATGAACAAACACGGACAGATTTCTCATTCAGTCATATATGTTTGGTAATTCGTTTGTATGTTTGATGCACCTAAGTTCTGGTTCATTTGCGGTTGATGTATGTTCTAACACAGGGTTTATACATTGGAATGCAGGTCAGAATTTGGTCAATCCCCAACAAGTGAATCAACAATGAATCAGAAGAGAAAAGCTCCTGATACTTGACTCGTATTGTGTGGTTTGAATCTTTTTTTCCTGTGGATGAATATAAGCCATTATTGGTATTTGATGTGGTTAAAAATCGATTCAGCGTTTAGCAATGTTTTTGTTTTTTTCTTCTTTCGACTCATTTTTGTCTTAAAGAAAGAGTATTTTACAAAGGCCAATGTACATAATCTTTTTAGTCACGCTCTTTAAAAGGTGAATGTAATGAGAGTTGGCATGAGTTGTCCTAGTTCATTATCTTGCTTAAATTTTTTCGAAGATGAAGATTGAAGATGAAATTATTCTCTATTTTTATATATCCTTTTTTCTGCAAACCCAAAAGTGACAATTTTTTTTAGCCACAATAATAAATTTATATTTATACATATAAGAAAAATGATTTGTAGGACTAAAACATGAACCTAATTTTGTACCTAAGAATTTGATTGATTGGTGCATTTCAAAAAATTATTGGAGAAAAAAAAGAAGAGAGAAGAAATGTAATACACTTGTCACACCTAATGAATGATTAGGTCTAATTTTAAGTCTTCATTGTAGGCATGAATATTAATGGTCTAGATATAAATATAAATGTATTCGCCTTCTTGTTATCTAATTTGAAAGCAAACAATATTTGGTCATGCAGCCAGCCATAATATTAACATTTAATTCGATGATTACCTATAAAAAAATTTAAAAAATGGTGGAAAAAGTGTTTGCATTAGCCAACTCGATTATACCCATTTTGACATGATCGAAAAAAGATTACTTACTTTGACCCAAGCGGCCAAGCCATTTTGACCCGTCACTTAACCCACCCACCTGAGCGTTATATTTTGCCATCCTTAAACATTATGATTTAAGCTAACAATTAAAGTATTAAACCAACATTTTGTGCTCGAAACTATTCTACTATACGTCCCTTTCGCAAATTAGGGAAAAAATATATTATTAATTCCTGCTATGGGACTGATATGGCCATCTGGTGCCAAAAAAGACCATCAATATCACTCGGTCATCATGGCCAACTGCATACTGTTACAAATTTTGCATGCAATAATAATAATATACTACTTTAAGGGGCCTTCTACTTCAACCATCAAAAGAGGAAATAACATGCACCAACATATATTAGACAAAATAGGTGCACCAAGGTCCACATTAGTGAGTGTGATTAGTGATTTGAAGTGCCGAAAAAAGACTTCTTTAAGGCTTGAATCTTTCGGAGACAAGCTTCAGCCTTCTGGATCGCACCACCTGGTTTTATCCTTTCACTTCCTCTTCTCTTTTTGGTGTGCACATCATCGTCGTTTTCTTTTTCTACTTTTCTTTTCCTCTTCACGTTTGATGATTCTGTTAAAAATTGCAAATGTGTTCATAATAATCATGAATCTTTTAAAGATATGATGCAACTAAATAACATGTACTACAATCCTAACGAAAAGGAAGCTTTGTAAATTGTTGACCAGCAACTTCTTGACCACAATTAAAAACTTATATCGTAGTTACTCAGCAATACCACTAGGTTGTACCATGTGACACAACTGCTGTGACAAAGTCAGTCGTGAGGCTACTCCCAATGGGAGTGTGAGAGGCAGGCAATCGTGAGACCCTTTTAACGCGTGAGGCCCTTTTTGGTGTCTTTTAGTAGGGCATGAGACAAGCAAAAAAGAGGGATGATCGATTATCGAATTGATTTGTGTGCAAATGGTGAAGCCTTCAATGTTTATATAATTAAATATTTTGTTTGTTAGAGCACACGGTGCAGTGGTAGATAACGTGTTATAAGACCAATTTTGGTACCTATAACACAACCATCCTTGTAGATTAGTATTATTCCATTTCTATAAAGATGAATTTCAGCCATACTAATCATGCATGTTTATATATTTATTTCATTTTATTTGACATAACAAAAAGAATTGGCAACGCAAAAGAAACAAAACACATGGATATAACCAATTTGTTAAAAACACACACTGTGCATAAGCATAAACAGAAGCAATTGAAGAAAAGAAGCAAGTCTTGATTGGCTTTTACCCAATTGTATAACATAACTACCGAAAACTTTAAGATTATAAAATATGAAACTAGTCTATCAAATACAAATTCAGTTCAAATGAAAGGCAACAACTACAACATAGAGTAGTATTTTTTTTAAGGAAAATGCACACACTTTACACTGTCTAAACGACACATATGTGTCAATTAAGAACGACTGGTAACCTCAACCCTTTGATACAATGTTAGATTAACATATTAAGATTGGGACAATGAGAAAGTACCTTGAGTCATGCAAGACATCATATGAAACTGTTGTTGTTTCCTTAGAAAGGCTTGTTGGTCTTGTTCTTGTTCCTCTAGAACATGTATGAACTCCTTAAGTTGAAGCTTCAGATATTGATATCCACTTGGGTGCTGAGCTTCTAATAGCTTCAGTTCTTGTTTAGCCACCTCTTTCATCTTCTAGTTGTTTTTGTTTTTTTGTTAGTGAAAGTGGAAGCAAATACTACTGGTGAAGTGAGTGGTGTGGTTTAAATGGCGGACACAGTTTCTTAGGAGACACTTTGCCGTTGTGGAAAAAGCCTTTTTATGCTACTACATATCCCGATACTTATTTCCTTCCTTCTTTTTTGTTTTTTTCTCAAGTTAGTGTTTTAAATACTCTACCAACCCCTTGTCAAAATAACTTTAAATAATATTGTCCTAAGTATCGTTTTAATGGATATTTTCCTAACATAAGTGAATAAATGTTCATTAGGAAGTTTTTATAAACAATACAACAATTTCTTTATTTTTTTTAGTATGAGAATATTCTCTTTCTAAAGCACTAACACCATAACACCATATTTAAATAATATTGTCCTAAGTACCGTTTTAATAAATGTTCATTAGGAAGTTTTTATAAGAGTGCTAGCTGTAGTAACACCATAACACTATATTTTTGTCGTCACGTCAGCGTCACATCAGCATAACACCAACACCAACACCAACACCACTCTCCTTATCATAACACCAAATAACACTACTCACCTCTTTATTTTCATAAAACCCCCTAAACAATTATTTCATTCATTTAACAAACTAACCATTTCATTTATAATTAAACATACAAATTACATTAAAAAAAACATTACGAAATAAAAAAAACATCACGACATAAAAAACATGACAAAAAAAAATTTAAAATGACCCCTACTCGTCTTCGTCGTCCTCGTCACCCAAATCATTAAAATGACCCCTACTCGTCTTCGGACATTTTTTTTATTGCTAAAAAGATGTATATTTGTATTTGAAGATGGTGAATTTGTATGTGAATTTGTATTTTGTAATGTGTTGTATATATAGTGAGTTGTGTGGGGGGTAAAATGAAATTTTTTTTAAAAAAATTAGCCGTTTGAGGGGGTAAAAGTGATTTTTTTTTAATGAAAACTAGCCGTTAGGGGCTAAAGTGTAACTTTTCAAAATTGGAGGGGGCGTGGGGGGGGGGGGGTGGGGGGGGGCGAAGGGGGGGGGGGGGAAGGGGGAGGGAATATGAAGGAAATTGGGGGGGGGGGAATAGGTAAAATATAAAGTAGCCGTTTGGGGGGTAATTTTTATTTTATTTTTAAAACTACCCCAACGCACGTTGGCCGGCCAACGCCAGGCCAAACGCCGTTGGGTAACGCCGGCAATCGGTGTAGTAACGCCGGGCAACGCAGCCCAACGCCGTTGCCGGCGTTACTACACCCAACGCTCTAAGATCAAATTACAAAAAATAGTGCGTGAAATTGTTAAATCTGAATATTTAGTTAAAACTATCAATTTGTTGCATTTTCTTACGAAATTTGGTGTGACATAGCGTTTTAACTAACTTGATATTGTGGGAAGAAAAACTTTTGGTGTCAAACTAGTGTTCTCAGTAGTTTTAGATACAAATAACGTGTGATCTATACGAATAATATGTCATTGGTTAATTATGTGCTTGTTTATGAAAACTTTAGAAGGACATATGGAGTATGATTGACAAAACAAGCCGTAAAAAGGAAGATTATTGATGATGGTTGATAACATTTGTTATAAGTTCTATCTTTTTTCTGTAAACAATAAATGATGACGTATAACATGTGTAATAGACCTCTGGGCCTGGACCACATATATTATACATGGGCCCGAGCCCAATAAAGCAATTACAAAGTGCAAATGGACCAAAGCTAAGCCCAGACTAACTGGCTACGGTCCGGAAGCATCAAGACGGACGGAGGGCTCCCAGAAGACACTTTTGTAGGACAACGAAAGTCCGCTAGGAGAGCCTAAATCCGCAAATCACGATTATAAGCGGACCCTTACCCGATAAGGGTCCCACTTCGGCTTACTAACAGAAATGAGCGAAATACTAGGAAAACCTAATATTTCACTCACCTATAAATAGGACCTCTGTCACATCAAAAGGTATGATTTTCTGACTACATTCTACACACACACATTCTCTGACATTCTCTGACAAAACATGAATACTTACTCTTACGCCGGAGTCCAATCGTGGGGTCCGTCCCCACGATAAGACTAACGGTTTGTCTTTGTTTGTGCAGGAAATCGTCATCATCACTTGATTTAGTACAAGATCGCCCACTTCGGCCCAGCCCAATAATCATTTAGATCCATCCTTTTAACCCATAACATTTTTTGTACTAACAAGTTGGCGAAATCTGTGGGACCGTGAATACAACCGTGTTTTCTAAAATACTCACCATGAGCATTAACGAACAAACTCCCCTTAGCCAGCCCACGTCCGTCGTGAGGAATACACTAGGGAAGGAGCCAGTTCCACAGGATCCAGGCAGGCCTATTTCCGATGAAGCCTTGCGGGAATACTGTGACAGGAACTATCATCAGATTCTACCAATCATAGCCGAAAAAGTGCACCAAGAGAAGGCGCAACAGGAAAAGCTTAAGGCAGTAAAAGCTCGTCTCAACTTTGAGGAGACCTCGCATCATTCCGAGTCAGGGACACCCATCAGAAGAAGGGGTCCGAAGGAAAGGCTCGGACCAAGGTATGGTCCGTAAGCAGATCGGAAGCCCTGGAGCCGAGCATAGCGCTACCGAGTTCGCCTAAGAAAAGAAGGGTTTCAGAAAGGAAAAATATGTTCAAAAGATTGGGAAAATAGGTGTATTTGTTTTTTTTTTTTCCCCATGGCTCGGAGACAAGGGGAAAAATGTGTCCGTATACTCAGACGACTCAAGGCGTCGGTCGTACCACAGTAGCCACAGGGACACTGAAAGCTGCCACCAAAGTTCTCGATCAAGAACAACGGAGCCCGCTTCCGAGAGACGTTATAACAAAAGGGCATCCTCGAGAAGAACGGAGGAGTTTTCAGAAAGCGAGGGTAGCGCCAGAGGTCATTGGAAGTCAAAGGTAAAAAGGCCAAAGTCGAGCGTAGAGGACGACTTGTCCCAACCATGGGTATGTGAAGAAACATATCCTCTCACTCCTCGGATCCGTTACTTCGATTTCCCAAAAACTAGAATGCCTAGTCACATCAAAACATATGATGGAAGACGGGATCGGACCCAGAAGATCACTTAATGATTTTTCAGTCGGCTGCCTAAGGAATAGAACGATGGCAATGCCAACATCTGGCTGTCATCATGTTCAATTCTACACTTACTGGAAATGCCAGAGTATGGTTCGATGACCTCCTAAAGGAAACAATTGATAGTTATGACGACTTAAAGAAAGAATTCTTAGAAAACTACATACAGCAGAAAAAATGCATTAAAGACCCGGTTGAAATCCATAACATCAGGCAGAGAGACGGAGAGTCTACGGAAGAGTTCGTGCGGAGGTATAGTTGAGTTGTATGTAGGACGTAAGGGAGCTCCGAGATGCATGAAAATCTCCGGATTCATGCACGGGATCACCAATCCCGAGCTAATCAAGCGACTACATGACAAAATCCCAAAGTCAGTAGACGAAATGATGAGGGTAACTACGGCATTTCTCCGGGGAGAAGTAGCTGCCTCTAACCGTGAACGGAAGAAGTCATTCCCGTCATGGAAACAACATGAAGCTAATCAAAAGCAAAATTTCAAAAAAGGAGGCTTCCGGAACCAACAAAGGTCAGAAAGGAAGCAAGATCGTTTTGCACTACTTACAAAAACTCCCAAAGAAATTTTTGCTTTAGACAAAGGAAAATTCAAGGCTCCGCCACCAATGACAACCCCGGTAGAAAAAAGAAATGCTAACAAATTTTGCGAGTTCCATGGAGAAGTAGGATATAACACAGACGAATGTATGCACCTGAGGAAACAGATTGAAGAAATGCTCAAAGCAGGAAAGTTGTCACACTTGATTAAAGAGATCAAACAAAACAATGGAAAGGAGCAACCTAAGGTGACAAAGAAAGGAGAAACTGCTGGGAAGGATAAAGCGATGGCTATCCTGATGGTTCAACCTTGGGAAAGGGTGGCCAGACAAAGAATTACGCAGAGTTTCTCTCCTAATTCAGAAATCTTGTTTCCACCATTGGGGGAAGATGAAGGGACGGAAGGTCCAATGATCATCGAGGCGGAAATAGGAGGCCACTGCGTGCACCGTATGTACGTAGATGGCGGATCAGCTTCCGAAATTCTGTATTAGCATTGCTTTAGCAGACTCCGTCCGGCGAAAGTTGAAGAGTATATACTTGAGGATAAGTCGATACCAAGCCACGACTGAACCTCTCGTGTTGAATGTATTCAACGGAGGAAATTAATATGCCGAAATGTACAACTACCGAAACTATTGTACAAGCTCGATATATGGAGATAGTGAGCAAGATCTCTGATCGTTCATGTCTTGGTGTAGTGAGCTCCAGTTAGAGATCCACGGATGTGTAGTGTCTAGAGTGTGACTCCACATCACATCACGATTGCTCATGGATACTCATTACTCTCGTAGTTAAGACTTACAGTTGCGAGTTGTAGTATGGGTTCATAGTTGCAAGGAGCTTTGGAGATCAAAATTATCTCAGAACAGTCTCATCATGGAGTTGTACAGCTGAGTATAACTAGACTCATGCAGAGAGAATGAGTGTTACTCGTGTGAGTGACTTGTTTAGAGTGATGTAGATAGCTGGGGTCTCCATGATCTCTGTGTTTGAGGCTACGATCGTCCCTATGACTGAATGAACTGTGAAGGAATTGCGCCGGATCGCCTGATTATAAAGTTAGTCTCAAAAATCAAAAAACAATTGATACCAGCCACTACCTCTTTGATTGGATTCAGCAGCGAAATAATATGGCCGATAGGACAAATACAACTACTGGTAACAATTGGAGACGAAGAGCATTCCGCTTCAGATTTGATGAATTTTGTAGTTGTAAGGTCACCATCCCCGTACAATGGAATTATTGGAAGACCGAGGGTTAAGAAATTGCAAGCGGTTCCTTCAACAGTTCACGGAATGCTGAAGATCCCAGTAGAAGGAGGGGTAATTACTTTAAAAAGCAGCAAGTTAGTGCCACTTGAGTGCGTAATGGTCTCCGGACCTGAAAGAACCCTCCTGGACAACGAACCAACGGTGGAAGAAAGGATCAAAGTGGCAATCAACCCAGAACATCCAGAACAAACTATAATGATCAGATCCACTCTCACAAAGGAAGGTCGCAACAAGTTGTGCAGCCTGCTCCAACAAAACTTGGAAGTTTTCGCCTGGAAGCCTGCAGACATGACTTGAGTCCTTGAGTCCTAAGGCACATCGCGTAGCACCGTTTAAATGTGCGGAATGGATGCTCTCCGGTTAGACAAAAGAAAAGGGGGCAAGTGGCTGACAAAAACCAGGCAATACAAGAAGAAGTAGGAAAATTCGAAGAAGCAAGAATCATGAGGGAAGTACACTACCATGACTGGTTGTCCAATCCAGTAATGGTAAAGAAGCACGACAACAGTTGGAGGATGTGTGTAGACTTTAAAGACTTAAACAAAGCATTCCCAAAAGACGCTTATCCGCTACCGGAAATAGACTGAAAGGTATAGTCCCTGTGTGGATTCCTTTTTAAATACTTCTTGGACGCATACAAAGGCTATCACCAAATGCAAATGGCAAAAGAAGATGAGGAAAAACAGCTTTCATCACAAGCCAAGGATTATTTTGCTATACAAAGATGCCTTTTGGCCTGCGGAATGCCAGAGCCACTTACCAGCGTTTGGTGGATAATGCATTCCATAAACAAACCGACAGAAACCTCTAAGTATATGTAGATGACCTTGTTATCAAAAGCCGCACGGAGGATGAAATAGTCAGAGATATAGAGGAAACGTTCCAAACTCTAAGAGAAATTAACATGAAGCTAAACCCTAAGAAGTGCACCTTTGGAATAGAAGAAGGAATGTTTTTAGGGGACAAAGTTAGCACCAGGGGGCTGAAAGTGTGTCCGGACAAAGTAGACGCTGTTTTAAGCCTTCCATCCCCAAAGTGCTTAAAGGATGTGCAAAGGTTAAATGGAAAGCTCGCAAGTCTGAACCGGTTTTTAGCCAAATCAGCAGAGAAATCATTACCATTCTTCAAAACTTTGAAAAAATGCACAAGGAAAAGCGATTTCCATTGGACTACGGAAGCGGATGAAGCATTCAAGAAAATGAAGCAACTCATTGCCGAACTTTCCATGTTAGTCACACCAATGGAAAAAGAGGAGCTTATTGTTTATCTGGCGGCAACGAAAGAAACAGTAAGTGCAGTCCTGATGAAGGAACGAGAAGCTAAGCAAATGCCTATATACTTTGTCAGTAGAGCGTTAAGGGGTCCAGAAGTAAACTACACGTCTATGGAAAAATTAGTGTTGGCTCAAGTTCATGCCAGTAAACGCCTAAAGAGGTACTTCCAAGCACACCCAATCATAGTCATCACGGATCAACCGATACAACAGGTATTATCAAGACCAGAAGTAGCAGGAAGGCTACAAAAATGGAGCATTGAATTGGGAGAATACGCAATACATTACAGACCCAGAGTATCGGTCAAAGGGCAGATATTAAAAGATTTTATAGTCGAACGACCAGAAGAGGAATCTCCGGATACTCGAATGGAAGAAGAGGAGGAACTCCTAGAACCATGGATCTTGTTTACGGACGGATTATCCTGCACAGATGGTTCCGGGGCAGGACTAATACTCACAAACCCGGAAGGGATGGAATTTACTTACGCTTTAAGATTCAGGTTTGATGCAACAAACAACGAAGCGGAATATGAAGCTTTGATTGCCGGACTAAAAATTGCGGAGCAAATGGGTGTAAAAAACCTCCAAGCAAACATTGATTCACGGTTGGTGGCCAATCAAGTGAATGGAACATATGTTGCAAAAGAAATCGACATGGTTCGATATTTGGAGAAGGTAAAAACGCTCACCAGCAGCTTCAAAGCATTCTCAATCAAACAGGTTCCTAGAAGCGAAAACAAAAAGGCAGATGCGTTAAGCAAAATAGCATCAACAAGCTTTGCACATTTGAGTAAACAAGTGCTGGTGGAGGAACTAAAGGAAAAGTCGATAAGTGCAGAGGAAGTTTTGGCAGTAGTAGAAGAAGAAGGGGATACATGATGACTCACATCTTCAAATACCTCATGGACGGAACATTGCCAGTAGAAGTGAAAAAAGCGATAGCAGTAAAATGCAAGTCGTGGCGGTTCTCTATAATAAAAGGGACACTCTACAAAAAATCTTTCTTAGGACCATGGCTGCGATGCGTAGGACCACTTCAAGCCAATTATGTTCTAAGAGAGATACATGAGGGGTCTTGCAGCATGCATGCTGGTACGCGATCCGTCGTGGCGAAAGCCTTGCGGATTGGTTATTATTGGCCAACCATGCACGAGGACGCAAGAAAGCTGATTAGGGAATGCCAAGACTGCCAAGTTTACAAACCTGTCCCCAGGAGTCCTCAGAAAAAGCTAAGCCTAATCATGTCTCCGTTTCCATTTTATAAGTGGGGTATTGATATCGCTGGACCTTTTTTCGGAAGGGCCTGAAAAAGTCAAATTTTTGATCGTAGCTATTGACTACTTCACAAAGTGGATTGAAGCAAAACCAGTGGCGACCATCACTGGCAACCAAATCAAAAAATTCGCGTGGGATAACATCGTTTGTAGATTTGGACTCACAGGAGAAATCATCTCGGATAATGGAAAACAATTCCAAGACAATCCGTTCAAGGACTGGTGCGAGAAATTATGTATTCGCCAACATTTTGCTTCTGTTAAGCATCCACAAACCAATGGTTTAGTGGAAAGGGCAAACCGTAGTCTTGGAGAAGGGATAAAAGCTAGATTGGACGAAAGGAGCAAAAACTGGATGAAAGAACTTCCTCATGTTCTACGGGCACACCGCACAATGACTAAATCTAGTAACGAAGACACTCAATCTCTCGTTGGACATACGGAACGAAAGCCGTCATCCCAGCAGAAAGCGGCCATTATGCCCACACTAAGGGACTAACGAACGTAGACTTAGTAAAAACGGATGAAGCCCTGGAACTTCAACCTGACTACTAGAGGAGAGAAGAGAGCAATAGCAGAACATTTCGAGAAGCAAAAAAGCAAAGCAAAGATGGAGAGGTATTACAACTCCAAAGTCCACAGCATAAGCTTTAAACCAGGAGACTTGGTATATCGCGACAACGATGCAAGCCGTGTGGAGGATACAAAGCAGCTAGGACCAAAATGGGAAGGACCATATAAGGTCACAGAAGCACTTGGAAAGGGTGCATACAAGTTAAGAGACCGTGACGGAAAGCAGCTCCCGCGGACTTGGAATATCAGCAACCTTAAGAAGTGTTACGTTCACCAAATGTAAGCAATCCACCCATGCGGACTCCGCAATGGGGGTAATGCAGTCCAATCTATATTCTTTATGCATTGTAATGTTTTCTTAAATAAAAAGTGGAGCCTAGCTACCTTCACAACTTTTACTTTAAATTTTTGTTGTTTACTTTGAAAAATTATTATATTTATGATTAAGACGCGCATGCAATAGGGCAAGACCCAATTAATGTTACTCCGTATAACAAAAGGATGAGTAACCTAACAATTCACTCAAAAGTATATAAGAGGCATTGCAAGCCCAATACTGGACAAAATGTTCCATGAACGTTTCACTAAGCTTATCATCACAAGTGCACAATAGTGATATTCAAAGATATATAGCAGGGAGAATAACCCACAGGTAATCAAATAAAGACTATCAAAATAAAAATATCATCATATTAAAAGAGATAGCAAAGTCATGGTTAAGTACTATGACATTCAAAAACATACAAGTATGAGTTGCCGCACACAAAAAGTTCCAAAGTGATCGCGGCATATAACGGATAAAACACTTAGAATAAATTGTACAAACATACAGGGGCTACAACAAAAAGGTCACATACGACCAAGTCCAGACATTATAGCAAGCCTCTAAGAAATGATCAGCTCCGCATCATCAACATTCGGAAAAGGATCAACATCCGCACCAGTATTTCCTTGATCCTCCGCATGTGAAATTTCGTAATCATCCATGGAAATATAAGGAGTGGAGCGTACAGAGGCAAAAGTAACGGATAAGGCCGTGGTAGTCTCGGGAACAGTACCGGAAATACTTTCCATACCTTCCAAAGCAACGGAGGACAGAGGCTCAACTATATAAACAAACACGTCACGGAGGGCCGACCTATGATTAGCAATATTGTCCCTGATCTTTTAAACTCGGTTACAGGAAACATCCAAGGAAAATGACAAGGAGGTGGCACCCACGACAGTCTGGTCCGGAGAATGATGAATGGGGACCATCAGTTGGTCTGCATGAGGTTGCGAATCTTGTAAACCAAGTCTTTCAGCAACAGGTTCTTCCAAACGGAGAATGTTCATTAAAGTCTCGATGCTTGCATCCTTATTGGACTTCAACTCAGATAGCAAGGAGAAGTTTACATCCTGAAGCTCCTGCAAAGCAGAAATGTAATCGCTTTCCGCGAAAGGGTTAAACGCAGCAACATCCGATAAGACTCTACCTTCCCGGCCATGGGTAATCCCAGCGGCCAACCCATCTTGTATGCCCTTCTCAATAGCCATGCTAATGGCCGCTCCAAGGGCAGATAAATATTCTGGAGAATGTAGACACTTAGCAATAACCAGCTTAATGCCATGGGTAAGGAGCCACATGCGCCCGGCAATGGTAGTAAGAAGGCGAGGATAAAACCTCTCCTCCAGATGAAGAGCCATCTCAATAACATCAGTATCCAGTTTGTCAAACTTGTCATTCACTTCTTTCATCCGTTCATACTTGAATTTCTCAAGTTGGCTCATGTAGTTCTCATACACCGCGACTTTCTCCTGAAGCAAACACTAATGAGGGATCGGGTGTGATAACATGAGGTAGAACTATACCATGAAGAATAGGATAAAAATAGGATATAATCCAACATCGACAATCGATGTAAGGCTAATATGATCTCTGTGGTTATTGCTGTTAATGCCTTTCATTCAACAGCTGCAACTTTTATCCCAATTTATGTAGCATTCTTTTTTTATAAAGGGAGCAATATTACACAACAATAAAACGATACAAAGAATGGCGTCTAACTTCCAAAATCAAGATGATTAAAAGAAGTTGGACCCTAGAAAAAGAAATACTCATGAGGGCAATACAACAAATAAGCCAAACAAAAATTAGATAGACACACCCAAGGTAATAGATATCGGCCCAACCACTATAGCACCTGTCATATAACGTCACAAACCATCCAAGAAACTATAACATGACCCACCAAGGAAAGGTGCAGAAACATGTCATAGAGTGGACACAACAAATGTCATATACAAGGTAGTTAAAGGCGAAAGCGACCTCAAAGCGACATGCCTTTCCCTAAAGCGAGAAGCGAGAAGCGACAAAAGCGAGCGCTTCAGTTAACTTTTTACCCTTTGTGCATATAATAGTGTCTAGTGTGAAAACAATGATTAAATAAAATATAATTAATCACTTAAAATCTCATTTTTAATGTAAACAAGACAACAAAAAGAATGTTTATTATTCAAATACTTAAAGCCTAAAGTCCTACCATATTTTATTCCGAAATAATCATCTAAGTCTCATTTTCTTATTTCCCCCAACGATTACCGAGATCCGACTATATCATCTTCAGTCTACAGAATCCTCTTCGGATTCATCATAGAGTGTCGTACTTGTAGATGTCCTACTTGTAGATGCTGATGCATTTCTTACTGTAACTTGCCATCGGCTCATTTACAACCACTAGTACTAGCTTTAGATTGGATTGTGGTAGGGCCTGCGTGGAAAAAAAATGAAAAATAAGCTGGAAGTATGAACGTGGGAAGAAAAAATTTGAATAATAATTGTTAGTTATTTATAATATTATACTAGGGTTTGGTTTTGTTAATTATTTAACCTAAATTAGAGATTAAGGTGCCGCGGCTGTACAACATTAAAGAGCTACAACATTAAAAACAAGCCGTTATACAAAATAGCGAAGCGCTTTTTGTGTCGATTTTTCGTTCGCCCTCACAAAACGCTTTTTCTCCTCGTTTCTTTTTTCTTTTAGTAAGCTTTAGTAAAACGCCTCGCTTCTTTGGAATTAAAGCGCTTTAGGTCGCTTCGCTTCACTTCTTCGCTTAAGCGCTCGCTTTTCTCGCTTTTGACTACACTGGTCATATATGTACAACAAAGACCAGCACCCAAAACTATCCCAACTGCTACTGAGAGATGCTGATATGTTGATACATCAGACCCGTAGTACCAGATACAAAACAGACCTCACAGAATGTAGCATTCTTTTATGAACAACATAGGATTATGCAATGCGGAGTGTAGGGTGTCTTGTCAGTTGATACACACTAAAGGGAAACATATATTGTCAAATACTCTAATCGTCTATTACTTAATATGTGACTGCTTAACTTGTCATATGAAATTTGTTTCATCATTATATACTAAAGGGAAGCATTATTATATATTCAATTGCTATGTAGCACATACTTAACGA
Source organism: Tanacetum coccineum (assembly GCA_026074375.1). Taxonomy (NCBI): domain Eukaryota; kingdom Viridiplantae; phylum Streptophyta; class Magnoliopsida; order Asterales; family Asteraceae; genus Tanacetum; species Tanacetum coccineum. The sequence continues at coordinate 55,372 of BQNB010025775.1, forward strand.
ACAACCCCTATATTGCTATATTTGTTTACTGAGTTCTGGTAAAGATAAGCGCTTCGGATATTGGCATAACGCATACTTAAAGAATAGCCCGTGTACTTATTTGTTCTAAAACAATAACCAGTTTTACTAAGCAATCCCAAACAGTGTTTTGAAATTAAGAACACATAACCACATGTAACAAAACAAGCTGCAAATAAATAGATTGTATAATGCATACTTAAAGAACACCTCTTGTATATTGTTATATTTGTTTAATGCGTTCTGGTACACGTTTTAAAGATAAGCAATTCTGATTTCTGATATTGGCATAACGCATACTTAAAAGAGCAGGCCCTGTACCCATTTGTTATAAAACTATAACCAATTTTACTAAGCAATCCCAAATAGTGTTTTTAAAATGTGAACATATAATTAGTGATCTTTTTCACAGCGTGTTACTATAATATGTAAAAGATATAAAATACCATATAATATTAAGCAATCATCGATAGTTATATCAGTTTCATCTGTTCAAAAAACTACATGCAAGACTCTTTTAAACTTTATTGTGAATTGTTTTCTTGATTAATTTTTCCATGTTAAACTATAACTATTGTATTATCATGTTCATATTTATCTCATTTAAATTTACTGTTGGAATCTATATCACTAGATGTTTTTTGGATGAAAGGTGAACACAAATTACAAACATGGATCCATATCTACAACAGTTAGCCAAATGAGTAGAGTGCAACAACATTTCAAGGCACTACACAAGGCAACAAACTAAAATAATGAACAACATTCTACTAGACAAACTATCATTTCTTAGCTACATTATTCAACCGAGACATCATCCTGGAAACAAGCAGACTATTTCACAAAAAAACTACCAAGGACATACTAGTGAAACTAGACTACATTTCCTTCAACTATGTCCATAAACCATAAGACCATAGTAGTGTAGAACACTCCGAACCTCACAAATAGCTAGATGTTCATTCAAACAATGTTATTGCAAACTGTTAAGGTATTGAAGGGGTGTTTGTTTCGGCTTATATAGCCGGATTATGGATTATTTAGTTTTGGGCTTCTGTTTTATAAGCTCACTTTTTGTGGCGTATTTTGAAACTTTTCGGCTTATACAAGTTTATTATGTGATAATGAACTTATATTATCTGAAAAGTTTGAAAATAAGCCACAAAAAGTGAGCTTATGAAACATAAGCCCAAGACCAAATAAGCCATAAGCCGACTATATAAGCCGAAACAAACACCCCCCAAAAAACATAAATTAGCACAATATTGATTAACAGATACAAAAGAAACAATCTCAATAAGTACAAGAACATAAATCTCGATCGAAATTAATATGTAAACATCTCAAATAAGTATAAACATGTATATCATACACATGACTGATTATCAAACATAAACATGCTTATATAAGAAATCATACTACTTTCTAATAATTACAGAAATAAATCAATCAATCAATCGACCGATTTTTCATATTCAAAAAGACACAAATAAATCATACTATCAATCAATTCAATACTGAAGATGATTGATTTCATACCTCAACAATTAAACCCTAGGTGCAGAATTACTTAACCGTATGGTTATGGTGTTGGAAATTAGGGGGCGTGAATTCGATATATATTTAGGAGATTTAATATCACAGTTACGATATACGTGGAGTGAAAGTCGTGATTTCATTGAGCTAGGAGGGAAATTTTGGAAGTAATCAAAATAAGGGAGGGACAATTTTTTTATGTGTTTGAGATAGTTTCTGACTTTCTGTGAAAGGGTTTAAATTAAAAGCATAGTGATTAACCGATTATGGGTGTTAGTCGGGTCGGGTTGATCGGGTTTGGGTTAATTTGGGTCTGGTTAAATTCAGGTCATGACTAAAAATTTCATATCCAAAACCGACTTTATTTGAATTAGGGTTACTCGGGTTTGGGTCAATTCGGGTCGGGTCAACTCAAGTCGGGCCAATTCGAGCTCAGGTCAACCCGAATATAGGTAAATTATAGAAAAAAAATAAATATAAAATTCATATAAATAAAAAAATCTTATTCGGGTCAATCGGGTCGACCCGAACCCGAGTTAGCCAAAAAGTTTTAACCCGATACCCGACCCTATCTAGTATTCGAGTTACTCAGGTTGACCCGAATAACCTGAATAAAATTTTGAACCTGACTAACCCGACCCGCATATACTAATTCGGGTTCGTTGTCGGGCTGGGTCGACCATTTTGACACCCTTAACGGTGACGAATGTTATGTCTAATAGTCGAGCATGTCGGTTCGAGCTTTTATTTTTGTACCATAATCGAGTCGACCTCAAGACGAATCTCCTTCACTTATTATCATGAAAACACACATGTAATAAGTATCTCTTTGGATGATAAAAAGTTAACGTAAGTCACTAATAAAAATTTTATATTTAAAGTACACATTGTTATCAACACTAACATTTGTCATAGTTTTGTATCTCACATTTTCTACGGTAAATATTTTATAATAATTTATTTAATAATAAAATATTCTAATGAACAGTAACCTAATTACTGTATATTTTAATCAAATCATTTAGTAGTTGTGAGCTATGTGTACGATGGTGGTGTCTCTTAGAATATACACGTGTCTACTATGACCCTGTTTATGAGATAACATAAATCTCATTATAGAAAAAACCATCCACCGACCATTTTTTTCACGCAGTAGTTTCCCACCAAATACACAAATAATTTTTTTCACGCAGTGTTCAGTGCCATACCCCTTCAATTCGGTGCTTTTTTTGATTGTTTAGGAATGGTGCTAATTTTTATGAAGGAACTCGGCAGTGTATTAGTATTCGAGGTGAGTTTGTGCTTATTTTTTTGGATTGCATTTAGTTGTGAGCTATTGTTTAATTTTGATTTATAGGTTGGTTCTTTTATTGGTATAACTTAATTCAACCTCAGGAGTTTGTTATTGAAAAAAAAGATACATTTTTTATGTATTTTGTTAATTTCTTCATGGTGCATACGAGGTGTTTGATAAATTGTTCTAATGACAGATTGCACAACGGTTGTGTGACCCATGGTGACTGTCTTGCGGGTTCTCGCATGTAGCATGTCTATTCACTGTTTATGTTAGTAAGCTATCAAATAATTGGTCACAATTCTATTAAGGCGCAATTGTGCAAGGGATTAGGTATAATATATACATTGAAGTCAACTGATTGAGATATAGCTGTGGAAGTTCACAGCATTATAGTTTATTGTTCTATGCCATAATAATGTTCTTTGTTATTAGTTATTAGTGTCTTCATAGTAAGTAGTTTAGGCGATATATTTGAATAATAAGTACATGGGCACGCTGCAATCACACATTTTATTAGTTATTGGAGGCTTATGATTTACAGTTATACACCGTGGTAAGTCTTTGTATATGAAAAATTAAATAAACAAAATGCTTTAATTAATTGTTACTTTTCTCACGGTATTTGTATATACGTATGTAATGGTAATGGTATTCTAAAGGGCTTATACAATAGTAAGTGCTCGAGCACACCGTACGACATAGACCATGACAAAGGCCGAAAGTTAGACCCATTCACATATATATCGGTCAATTTAGAAATTGTTTAATCTTTAATGGGTCAGCTAGCTAATAAAAATGAATGATTTTTAGTTATAAATTAACTAAGCTGAATATTATAAAAAGACAACGTGTCTTTGAAACAGAGGTTTAATTTTCATAAATGACCTTTACACAATATTTTTAACTCTATATAGATGAAAGATAATGAGGAATTAAGGACATAATGATAACGAACGGGGTAGGACATCGTATTAAATGTATGTTTTTAGTAAACTGAGTGTTCGTCCAATGGGTCAAATTGAATTGTGTTTTATCTCAAATGGGCCAAATTAAAAAATT
>BQNB010025776.1:1032-59279 GCA_026074375.1 Tanacetum coccineum
AAAAAAAACGTACAAAAACGGACGAAAACATATAAATGTTCCAAAACGCATAAAAATTAATTGAAACGGATGAAAACCTAAAATAACGGTATAAAACATAAATGGAACGTATAAAAAAGTTAAAATTTTAAAAGAAATAAAATAATTAAAAAATTAAAAAGCAAATAAAAGAAATATAATAATTAACTGTTACAGGGACCATTTCTGAAACACAAGAAACCACATGGATCATTTCTGAAACAAGCACGAGGGTATTTATGTCATTTATACCAACTAAACCAACAATTAACGGTCAAACAAACGGAAAAATTGGTCAAGGGACTAAACCCGATACGGGTGAAAACCTTGGGGACAGGATCCGGGAAAAAAAAAGTTTAGGGACCTTTTTCGTTAAACCCGACAGACCACAGGGACCATTTATGCAATTATATTTACACCCATTTGATTTTTATATACTTTTTTTTATCATTTTAACTTATTAATTATATAAGCTAAACCAAAAGCTTAACAAGAGCTTATGAGCTCATGATATATAAGCCATAAACGGCTTTTATAACATAAGCATAAGGGTTTTTGGCTTAAAATAGACACGTACTTTTTCAAATGTATCCATATGGTACGTGTACTAAATTTATTATTCATATGGTACCTAAACTTTACATTTCGTGTCAATATGGTACGTATATCGATTTTTCCACTGGTTTAACAGTCTAAACGCTTACGTGGCATCCAACTAATAAAATATAACCGTTGTACAGTACATGCCATCCCACCCTTCCTCTTTATATAGCCACATTATCCCTCATTTTTTAACCCTAACTTTTTCCCCAAATAAAAACCCTAATTCCTAAATCAATTAAAAGATGTCTTCATCATCTTCTGCATCAAATTGGATCCGACCTATTCCCACCCATTGCTTTTGTGATCTCCCCGTTGTTCAAAGGACCGCACGCACTCCTACAAACCCAGCTAGGTGTTTTTTGTGCTGCCCAACATAGTGTAAGCTAAGCATTAATCTTTTTGTTATTTTCATTGTTTTCTTTCTAATTTTGTTTACAATTATGTACATTTAGGAATCAGGCATCCAATGCAGATTCTACCACTACCTTGATCTTGAGATCCGTTATGGTTACTATAGAAATGAGATGCATAATCTTTATATTCAACTCCAACAAGCAAGGAGAGAAGTGCAAGTTCAAGAGTACACCTATAGGTCAAGAATTCATGATTTGGAGTTGGAACTGAATGAGAGACCAGTCACTGGTGATTGCTACAAGAAAGCAGTTGTGTTTATTATGGTGGTGTTTGTGGTGGTTTTAGGGATGGTTTTTGGGATGTAATTTGGGATGTAATTTCTAACCAACGAATGTTGTGGTGGTTGTGGTGGTTTTAGGGATGGTTTTTGGGATGCAATTTCTAGGTTTAAGCTTGGTTATGTAATGGTGTAGGAATGTAATCAATGTGACTTATGTAATAATCTTTATGTAATCTAATGAAGGTATTATGTAATTGTTTGTGTTCTTATTTACTGCAAGTTAATTAGGTAAAAACAGAATAGTCAATTGGGTTAAAAGTTGAAACAAACAAACATAAACAGACAAGTCAAACATTAAGAAATAAAGCCACATGCTGCTACATTGTTTAATGGCACCCATTTATTTGAAGACAACCTACTTGGAAAGACAAATAAACATAGTTTAAATCCACCTACATAGCGTTTCACAAAAGACATTGTTTAAAGGATGACTTTTCAGTCTGAAACATCAAGTGTTGTGTCTGCCTTTTTTCTAGGACCATTAGGGTCCTCTTTCTTCCTCCTTTGATTTGCTATCCTCTCAGATGGTCCTCTCCCACCAACACCTCTCTTTCTATAAACCTCCTCCTTTTTTGCCTCCTCAAGAACCCTTTCAGCATCCTTTCTTCTAGTTTCTCTTTCTTTTACTTCATTTATATCAGCAAGTGCAGCTATTTCAGCATCAGTAATTTCAGCACCCATACTCTGCCAAATGGAATACAAGTTAGATCTGCAAAATTTGGATATGATTCAATTGGATCTGCAACAACAATATCTAAATTATACATGTTGTTCCACACAATTTAAGAGTCCAGTAAAGCTCTGATTTGGATCTGCAAAGCTTAGATCTGCTGCACTTGGATCTGCTGAACTAGGATCTGCTGAACTAGGATCTGCTGCACTTGGATCTGCTGAACTAGGATCTGCTGCACTTGGATCTGCTGAACTAGGATCTGCATTTGGTGGGTTAAATGGCTGATTTGCAGCCTGTTGACTTTTCCTACTAGGTTTCCTTTTCTCTTGTTGTGGTTTTGGTCTTGTTTGGTTGTAACATCTTGCTTTGTTAGGACCTTTCTCCCAACAGTTTGAACATGTCATGTATCTACCAGCCCTAGACAGTTGATTAACTCCCTCAGTGACATGCTTTATCCTGTTCTTCCTAGGCCTACCTGGCATAATCCTCTTCTTGGGGGGTAATGGTGGTGGATTTGCAGACTTTACCCATATTGAGCTACCACCTACTGGTTTAATAAAATGACTATAAACATCAACCCACGTCTGTTTGCTATACCAACTAGACACCCCTTTACCAGGATCTTGATTAAACATACAATATGCAGCCACTGCATGAATACAAGGTATGCCAGACAAATTACATCTCTTGCAAGTACATGTCTTTGTATTCAAATTTACCCCAAACCCCTCATCTGCTTTCCTAACCTCAAATAACTATTGTCCACAAGGAACAACCTGCCAATACCTTTGGTATTTTTTCAACTTCTCTAGCTCCTTTTTAATGGCAGGACATATAATATCATTTAAGTTCACAACCTTTTGATTCATAGCAACTATTCTTTGCATTAAGTAAATTCTAATTTCTTCTAGCATTGATATAATGGGTTTAGTTCTAGCAATTCCTATAGCACTATGGTATGATTCTGATATACCATTTTCAAAAGCAGCACAACTCCTATACATTTGAAAATAAGCTCTACACCATGCCTTAGGGTCCCTTTCCATTAACCAATCATAGGCAAGTGGGTCAATGTTTTTTATCAGTTCCATCTTATGCTTAAAATGTACCTGTAATGTAGAGGTTGTAGCACCCCAGAACAAAGACTTGTAATGTAGCCCATTATATTTCTTTTTGAAATTTGCATAGATGTGCCTTGCACACAGTCTATGCTCATGTGGGAGTAATTCTTTAACTGCCTCAATCAGCCCCTGTTGTTCAAAAGTAGTTAGAAACATAACTTATTAATATAACCAATTCAAAAAAAGTATATAACAAGGTAAATCATACCTTATGACCATTTGGAAGGATTGTCAAATATGCTCCCATGGCAAGGTTAAAATCACTACCCAAGTTACTAAGAAACCATTCTCAGAGTTCTCAATGCTCACCACTGCCCAAGCCAGTGGAAACATCTGGTTGTTAGAATCTCTTCCCATAGCTGTCAACAATTCACCTCTGTAAGTGGATTTCAAAAAACAGCCATCCAGTCCAATGACTCTTCTGCATGATATCCATCCCTCTTTCATAGCTATATAAAAAAGACATACATACTCTCAATATCTAACATATGAAAGACATAATTTAGAATGATACATAAAATGTGACAAAGTATTATACCTTTGAAACAAATGTACATCCTTTTGAACTGAGTTTTCCCATCATCCATAGTGTCAACATCTAACTGAACTGTTGAACCAGGGTTCGTGGACAAGATCTCATCTTTGTAATCCCATAACTTTGCATAATGGTCTATCAGACCTCCTTCAAGATCATAAACTGCCCTCTGCTTTGCCCTTCTACACTGATGTACACTTACATTAATCAAAAACTTTTCTCTAACATCTTCTACCATCTGCCTATAACTAATCTTAAGATTTTTTAACACTTCTACTGCAAACTGCTTTGCTATCCACTTGTAAGTAACTAATGACCCCAAATTGAAATTTCTGAAACATGTGTGAGTAGGAACCAAGGTTTTTATTTGGAAACTTGCCTCACCTTGCATCCATCCTACCCATAATCTAAATGAACAACCTTTCTGTGCAGCAACAACATTAGGTGTGGCAATAGGTGACTTAGGTGACTGAGATTTCTTAGATGTGCCCTTCTTAGACTTAGATGTGCCCTTCTTAGACTTCAACCTTTTGTTTTCCTTTTTGGCTAGAACACCTACCTTCTTTCATATTTTTACCACACAAAACTGAAATATTCCTATAATCATTTCTTCTATACCATAATTGGTATCCATTAGCAAGCCCATAATTGATCAAACAATCCTTCAGCTGATCTGGGTGCTCAAATTTCATGCCTAGTAATGGTACCATCTCATTCCATGGCAATTTGGGATTATAAACAGGATAGGAAAACCCCTCTTTAACCTTAAATATGTCATCCACAGAATTATCATTAACATTCCTTGAACTACTAGATTGTGTATCTACCTTAGCCCCAAAATCTTTATCACTTATGAACTTACCATCCACTAGCATGTTTAGAAAAGTATCATTAAGTTTTGTGTTTGGGATTTCTACATCTTCTTCACCTACATGATCTAAACCAACAAATTCGGATACACCCTCCATTTCTATTTCATCATCTAATTCTTCATCAACAACCTCCTCAGTTACACCATCTAAAACATTATAACCATGATGTTCAACATAAAGTTCAACTTTGCAACCATTATCATAAGATAATTTTACAAAATTGGCTAACTCAGAATCATTCCTTAATGGTTTCAAATGTTTACCAATATCTACTTTAGGGGCACAAAAATACATACCGTAAACAGGAAACAAACAACATTCCTTGACTATCTTCATCAATCTTTCATAACTGGTATTTCCCAAATTGACATTTTCAACAACTTCAACATCACCGTATTCATATGATAATGGATCGTAAGCAAAGGTGCCTTCGTGATGAATTGTGATGCATATACTCTTCATGATTTGGGTTTAATTTGGTTGTTTCATCAATTAGGGTTTATGATTGATTTGGAGGAAAATAAAAGTTATGACTGTGTAGAAAAGCTTTATAAAACAGATGGGATGTACACGTCATTTTAAATTTCACTTAATTTAAAAAAAAATACACGTCAGATTTTACCAAAATCGTAGCCGGTAATAATGGTACCATATTGACACGAAATGTAAAGTTTAGGTACCATATGAATAATAAATTTAGTACACGTACCATATGGTACATTTGGAAAAGTACGTGTCTATTTTAAGCCAAAAACCCCTTTTTTCACCAAATTCTTCCAACGAAATTTTCAATTTTGACCAATTCCGCAAGATTTTTCCTACGTGTCTAAATCAAGCGACCTGATTCGTTCAATTTTTTTCTATAATATTGTTTGCTAAGAAAACTTTAAAATGGTGTAATTCTTTTATTATATAAAAGATTAGTTTATCATTGATAAAAGTCTTTCTAGAGGCAGCTTTTAAACCATCGGGTAAGAGTGTCATTGTGTATCCGGTTAAGCAAGCCCCACCGTCGGCTTTCACGCAGAAAAAAAAGGGAATGCCTAGCGCGAAAGGTTGCTTTACTAAGTAATATAACGTTAGCCCTTTAGTTTGTTTGATTGCTCGTTAGTTTTGTTTTCAATAAGGGGCGGACCTTGAAGAAGCGAGCCTAGAGTAGCAGCGCAACCTATTAGGTTTTTCAGGCCTCTTTTATGTTATATTAGTAAAGCGCTAGCGCCCTGTAGAGTCATGATATTCTCTATATTCTTTCTTTCCTATATCTCGCATTCGCCAGCAACCCAGTCCCAGATCCAGCTCCACCAGATCCCCACCTCAGCAGACTGCCAGCCAGCCAGCAGTCAGCAGTCAGCAGCAGACAGCCAGCCTCAGACAGAGTCACAGCCCCCGAGATAGAAGGGCAGATACAACCCCTGATTATGTCATTATTCCTTGTGCTTTACAGACATGATAATGTAGCTCTTACATTACACTTATCTTGCATTGCATATATTCACTGCCAAAATTAATAGATTCATAAGACATCCAATATCTTTATTTTACATCAAGAAACTCAAATACAATACAATACCATACATACTCTCCATCACACTCTACTGATTAATTCCAACTCAATATATGTAATTTTCCGATTACCGTTAACCCAACTCATTGTGGTACTAGCTGCAAGAAAACGTACGTTTATCTTATTACCACAGTTTAGGCTCCAAGCCTTGCATTTAGCCATTGACACACCTCTTCCATTTCTTTAGGAACCGTGTAATGACCAAGCCTGCAAATAAGACCAAACATGTTACTAGACTATTAAACGGCGGTTCTATAGTACTAATTAGGTTGTAAGGTAAAGGGGTTCATTTATTTAGTACCCTTCGTATGTTTTGAACGTAACGTGTCTAAATCCAGCTGAGCTCAATATCTGAGAGGACCTCTCTCCGAATTTGTATGGGACCACTTCATCACCTGTAAATTGCTAAGTTAAATGATGTGATCAAAATTTGACCCGTTTGTCAAGGAACGGGTCAAAATTTGCACAAGCTTAGAATACATACTGATTCCATGACAAAGCATAATCGGCAATGAGGCAGCACGTCTAATGGCATCATGTGATCCCCCTATCGCGTTTCTCAAATTCCTGCAACACATCAATTGAATCTTGAATTCAACCTCATGTAGCTCAATCATATTAAACCATGTTTTTTACATTCTAACGATAATAAATGTGTATTAAAAGACTTCAGATGATTTTCGACCCATTTACTTTATCGTTTAATCCCTTAGCTTAACCTAGTTGACCCACTAGACATTAACTTATCTAAAAAATTTACCGTCCGCCAGGAAGCCAGCCACTCAATCCAACAATAGCTTTTAAGTTGACGGGGTAGGGGCTTCCATTTCCGTATCTTCCCTGTGCAAAACAAGTTGCAGAATAAAGTGCACATGCAGCTCCCATACTGAATCCCCCAATACCAAGTTTAACTGTTAGAAAGAAAGATAAAGTATTATTATCACAAGAAAGAAAGGAAATGTGAGGGAAACTAGAGACAAAACTCTAGAGAGTGAAAACATGCAAAGATGAAAGACAAAAACTTTACCGTCAGAGGGTTCGGTAGATAACAAGTTTGCTATGTGTGTGACTGAAGCATCTAAACCTTCGACATCTTTTGGACCGTCATCTGAGAGCTCTCCCTCATCAAACCCTGTTAAGGGCAAAAACATGCCATCAAATTTTCATTTGATCTTTTTTTTTTATTTCTTATGGTTTCACTATTGATATCTTACATGCAGTGCAAGCATATCCACCAAGCACTGTCACTGGACGAGTAGGTGCAGTTGGGCATATCCACTTTATCTGCATAGCGTAAACTTATACGATAAGAAAATGCAAAGAAAGAAAAGCTTTTAGTGAAAAAAAGACGTTTTTTGAGAGCATATGCTTACGTTTGGAATAGGAAGGTTGTCCAAGAGTTGAGACCAGCTGCAGTGAGACATATAAAACTAAATAAGTATACTCCTTAAATGGACCTTTTAGGTAATGGGTAAAAACGGGACGGGTTGACCCGAAACATTAAAACTATTAGATAGTGTCTAGTTTTTTTTAACATTATATTATTTCACTAATAAATTTTCTTATAGTTAGTTGTATGCATCGATATTATACTTTCAATAACTAATTAACGACCCATAATTGGCTCAAAACTCCTAGCTCCATTGTTAGTCATAATATTCGCTTTGCTTTTTGCGCAATGAAATGAGACAAGAAAGCACAAACATACAACAAAGACAAAAGACACTTTCTTTAAAATGATTTCATATCGCCAGATATTTTTACAACTCGGTTACAGGGGACTAAAAGTATATAAAGCATACATAAATGGAGGGTGTTGCAGGTTTCTTCCATCATGTCAATAAGAATAAGAATTTCGTACATGTTGATGGCTTGATATCCTAAATCTCATAATCGATCTTTTTCATATCATAGTATATTCTTTGACAGCTATGGACAATTTATCTGAACATACGATATTTAAGGTGACAAAAAAAAAGGCATGAACTCTAGAAGGAAGGGATGTACGAGATTGTGCATTACGATAAGAAAACATGATCAATGAATAAACTACATGTACGAGATTGTACCCAAAGGCAAAAATACTTGTTTTGACATCTTACAAAACGTATCACACCCATGTGTATTGCCGCCTCTACTTATGATGCAATAAGTGTATGTGTGCGGAAAACAAAATAAACAAAAAGTGAACAAAATATACCTCGAGCCATTATCACCAAGTCCATGCAACCAAACTACCGTTGCTTGATGCCTCCCTTTTGGCCTCACCACATACGTCCTACCAAACTCAACCGTTCTCCTAGCTGTTCTACTACCTGATATATATAAAAAAAAAACACAGATATGCATCATGAAAGAACAAAAATCTTTACGTAACAAAGTATCAAAGAAACGATTTGTTTGCACTAACCAGAACCAATGGAAGCATTTGTGTAGCTCATCGTCCTAAAAGCAGAATGTACTAAAACCGATGAGGAAACACGTTAGTGTTGCAGTCGCAATTTATAGGCAGAATGGGTTGTCAAAAAGAGAATAAAAAACATGTGAAGATTCAATTATGAAAAACTACACATTGTGCCTAAAATCCAATAAAAAAACAATGGCATCCAATAAAGAGAATCATATGCAGAAACACACAGAGCACAAAATCAAGAATTAAGGGTTGTAATAAATTTACAAAAACGAAAGAATTTATGCTTGCTAGTACAGTGGACATAAAATAAAATAAAGTGGAATCCATGTAAACCTTTCATCAAAGAATATTACTGAAAATATGACAAGAAACATCCTATTTGGCTATCTTTTCTCTGCTTCAATCAATTATATATGTGATTCATGATGGTTTATGGGCACCCATTATCTATTCGAACTTTCTTACTAACCATCATTGCTATATGTGACAATCAAGCATCTGCAAATTCGGCTTTTTACCCATCGACGTCCTAAATTGCACTTTAATACTAATTACTATAAGATTGTAATGTTTTAAGTTGCAGATAATCTGTCATTTGAAAACGCAAGATGCATTAGCAGTCTTACACTCTTACTAACCAATCTGAAAGACACCAATCGAAATTTGGCAAGCGTTCAAAATCAACGTCCTAACACTATTTACTAGACTACCAAAGCCTGGCCCGTTGTGTTACGTAATCTAATTATTTCATATCATAGATCATTGCCACTTGTATCAATCTTTTAATTACAATAACAATCCTAAATCTACAAATTGATCTTGTTTAGAACTTTCAAACTTACCATCATTGCACTTTGCTACAACTTTTAATACTCTAAGAACATTCATTAAAATTAAACTACAAATGCCTTTAATCATATAAACTTTCAGGATACCACTCGTGGCGCAATCACTTTACTTAAACTGGATTTTGTAGAATCCATTTCTCGCAATCTCGTGATAAATTGACTACCCACTCTCCCTCTAAAACGGGTTATACTAGTTATCATATATAATCGAGATCATGATATTATTGAAAGCAAAACTTAAATGCCTTAAGATATACAAGCAAGAATGCGACGAATAATCGTGTCATCACTTTCCCATATAAACGGCTTAAGTTTAATCTTAATTGGTCGTTAAACGTAAACCTGGATTTGGATTACTTGAGCTTAATTTGAAGATGTGAAGTGAATGACTAAGTAAGTGTTTGGGAAAGCTAGCTTATTTGATCAGCTTACTCTTAAAATACAAAAAACAATAATGTATCTAAAACACAATGCACAAGATATCAACTTATTCAAATAAGCAAAATTATTGGCTCATGTAAACACTCAAGGGGTGTTTTGGCATGACATGTTTTAAGTTTATACTTACTTGTGAGCTTCTCTCTAGTAACACTTTATAGAATAAGCATGATAACGTGATTTCACCAAAATACATATAAGCAAATAAAGCCGCGCCCTTAATACACGACTACATGATCATACATACAATATTCGAAATGCATGCTTATTAGCAGGGCGGACCTAGCACTTTAAGTCATCACGTGCACAATTTTTTTTACAAGTTTCTCTCTAGTAACACTTAATAGAATAAGCATGATAACGTGATTTCACCAAAATACATATAAGCAAATAAAGCCGCGCCCTTAATACACGACTACAGTGGACTAACTAAACACGACATGTATTTTGTGTGACACAAATTTTCAGGACCAGGAGAAATCAGGATTTTAAATTTAAAAACCAAAATTTACACTAAGTAGCAAACATCCGTCGTATTCCGTGAACCCCTAGGTCCGCCCTGCTTATAAGTTACTCATTCCGTCTCAATTTATTAGTCCACTTTTGACTTTTTGAAGTCTTTATTTTTCAACTTTGATTATAAATATTTTTGTTTGTGTTATAATACTTGATGAAAATTATAGCAATGAAAATACATTTAAAACCCAATTCATTCATATATTTTGCATCAAGTATTATATAACAAAAATAATAATTATTTAAAAAGAAATACTCCAAACTCCAAAGTATCAAAATGGACTAATAAATTGAGAAGAAGAGAATATTTTACCCAAATACAAATAATATAGTACTACTAGCTAGTATAAGATACTCGACCATTTTAAAGATATATTGTATGGCAGTATGGAGCACCAACTTATGGATCAAAAACATAATGATTACAAAAAAGTATGTGGACTTTTGTGTGTGCAAAATCCTAAACAATTTGCTTGTGAATCTCTCAAATCTTCAAATCACTTTTGTTGCTTGCCACTAACCATTATATATAACCAAGTTTGTTCATGGGTATGTCAAGTCATTATTATGGTTTTTGGTACCACGAGCAACTGAGCTCAATGTTACCCTAAACTCGATCGTTTTCGTTTGAATTTTCAAGTTTATGGCTGATTTCACGGCCCACAAATCGAACTATGCCCCATGCTTGGCGTCGGGTACATTGCCCGTGCTCGTATTTGGGACCTACTACTTTGCTAGTGTCACTACCAAGCCTTTTCACTACGAAACGTGTTTTAAAGACGTCATTGAACTATCAAAAAGGTCAATGAGTGTAGTTGCCGTTGTGCTATAGTGCAAACTTTTATTTCGCGTTTCTGTAACTATAATACTTATAAAACCTAAAAGAACACCGTTGGGTATTTGGCCTAGTGAATAGCGATGGTAAGATATTAAATGAAAAGACAAATATTCGTAAGAATAATAAAAAAAACTTAAAAATATAAAAACTTTTTGAAAAATTCTGAAATTTTGCAATGTTGGTGTAAAAAAAGGAAGTTTGACTAAATTTGAGTTTTTATAATTTTTTTAGTTAATAAAAAACGAAATTTTAATGTACATAACTTGCAATTTATTATATTTTGATGCATAATAAATTTTGATACATATACTAAAAAAAAGTAAAAAACGAATTTTTGATGCACATAAATGTGATTTACGAAATTCAATGCAAAGACGATTTTTCACGATTTTTTTCAATCGGAACTATACACTTTAAAACATACTTCATTCAACTTATATCCACCAAAGTCGCCTATCTCGTGAAATTCTTTGAGAAAGTGCGTTGGAGGTTGCTTTCTTCCCCAAACGCCCTTTGGGTTCAGGTCATCAAAGCTTATCATGGTCAAGAAGGAGGTTTCGATACAAATGGTTGTAGCTTCAAGGGCATTTGGGCTAACATTGTTGGAACCTCCAATTTTCTCCACTCGAAAGGTATTATCTTATCTAACACTTTTCATTTAAAAGCAGGTTGTGGCACTCGTATTCAATTTTGGAAAGATATTTGGGTAGGCGAGACTCCTCTTTTTACAAGGTACAATCGGATCTATCATCTTGATCAAGACAAAGATTGTCTTATCATTGACCGTACGCCAACCCGACAGCAGACCTGGTCACTGTCCCCCCATCCATTGCAAAGTTAGTGTTCTACTGCACGAAAACCTTACAATTAAGGAAGAAATCGTAAAAAAAATTAACTCTTTCTTTTATATTTTTATTTAAAAAAAATAAACAATCCCCCATTCACTATAAAATCTCACTTTTTATACCATTTTTAATCACAAAACACATACATTTTATACACTTTCATTATCTTTTTTAAATGGCTTGTTCGATACCACATAGCGACGATGAAATCCAAGCTTTGGTTCAAAAACAAATTGACGAAGATATGGTTCATCAGAAAGCGATTCTGGATTTAGCCTTGCAATTTGATAATGCATGCACAACTAAAGAAGATCTTAGAAAAGCATACGAGAAATGTAATCACATTCCACAAGAGAGCCGTGCTTTGATCGACACTTTCTTAAAAGAAGGTTCTGATAAAGATTACGAGCTAAATCTTTCTATGTACAGAAAGGCGGCAAAACTAGAAAAACAAATGAATGCTAAGTTAGCTTGGATACATGAAAAATACAACCACCGCTCAGAAACCCATATAGGTGGTTCGTCATCACAGACACATGAGATTGGTGATGTATACCTTACTGCGGAAGAGTTACATCAACTACATCTAGATGAAGAAGCCTTAAGAGAAACACTAGAAGAACAAACAATGGATGAAAAGGCACGGGAGGAGAAGATTAGGCAAAAACAAGCTGATGATGATGAATACTTTATGGAATTTGGGGTGATGAGAATTGATTCAGATTACGAGTCATCAGATTAATAAACTAGAAACTATTTTAGTGTAATGTTGTTTTAATTTAATGTTTTAAATAAAGTATTGTATTTTAAATTCCGTTATTATATTTTCAAATTTTGAATTCCAACGGCTAGTTTTTCGTTATAAATACCCCCACCATCTCCTCATTATATCACACAACTTCTTATCCAACTATCCAGATGGATTCCAATTTCACTAACGAAAATGATCCATGGGAATACAGTCTTGATATAGACGATTCTGATCTCCATTTAACACCTGTTCTGCGTTCGTCTAGTAGCGCACATGTTGAACCATCTCCATACACCCCAAATCCAGTTACCATAATACCCGGTCCTGCGGGTGTTGTTCAGCTCTCTAATAGCATATGTGTTGAACCATCTTCCTCAACCCCAAACCCAGTTAGGATAATACCCGGTCCTGCGGGTCTTGTTCAGCGAGCCAAGCTGCTTAAAGAAAATGTATTTATTCTTGATCCGGATGGGGCTTTAATGTCGACACAAGAATATATGCAGAAAGTTGTTGAGGATGTGGGTGAGGATGCTGATTTTAACAGTGGGGCGTGGGTTAGCGCCACTAACTATGTGAATGCTTTTGGTGGCACTGTAACTGGATGTTTGGGAGACATCGACAACTTTCTTAAAAAGGGAAAACTTGAACAAGTTGTTGCAATAGTGAAGTCTTGTTCTCCGAATGCTCTTGGAGATTTAAATGTGACTCTGAAAGATCTATCGGGTACAATACCTGGAACAATACACTACAAAGTCCTTGATGTGGGTAGTTATGAAAAGGATATTACAGTAGGAGCTGCTATGATACTTGCCAATGTCTTAGTTTTTACTCCTAAACCATCAAAGCATTACCTTAACATTACAAAAAGAAATGTGTTTGAGGTTTTCCGTAAGAATACGGTTTCATTAGCTTAACATTATTGTTATTCAATTCCGTAATGTAATTTTTAATTTCGTAATTTAATTTTCAATTTCATAATGTAATTTTCAATTCCGTAGTGTAATTTTCAAATTTGAAATCAAACAACTACTATTCCAACGGATACTATTCCAACTATATGTTTAAAACGTATATGTGTTGTATTTTTAAATCCCGTCAAGTTCATGTTTTTTATTTCCGTAATTTTTTTCTGTCTTTTCTTTCGTGTATTTTTATTTCCGTATTTTAATTTGTAAAATATTTAATTATTAATGTAATGTTTTTTAAAAAAAAATTATTTGGTGTCCTCTGCGGTCACCACTACATGTGTTTGGTCACTGTGTGGTCTAAGAGAGAGAAAGCTGAGTTAGCGCTGACGTGGTGGTGTCCTCTGCGGTCACCACTACATTCAGTCTTAGGCTGGGTACTATGAGGTCGGTCGACCTCATAGTCGACCAAAGTTATAGTCGGCCCCCTTGTAGCAACATTCAAGGCCGAGGTCGACCTTTTGGTGGTTTGGGTCGAGCAGACGACCAAGGTTGACCTTGCCTTTGCGTGTGTTTTAAATAAATTAAAGTGTATTTTTGTGGGGTATGTTTTTTGTAGTGTAAGTCGCCTTATAGTGATAAAAAGTCGCATGTAGGTCGTCGGAGAGAGAAAGCTGACGTGGTAGAAAAAATGAAGGTTATTTATGGTCACGATAGTGCCCCGCCTGCATTCCTGAGTTTTATTTTTGAAAGAAGAGGAAAGGAGTGGAAAGAAAACAAAATAAATTCGTGTTCCAGAGTTTTTTTAGGAAAGAAGAGAAAAGAAGAGGAGAGTAAATTTGGCTAAATTTCTCTCCAAAACTTTCTTCCCAAAAGTGGGATGATTTGGAGAGAAGTTATATTAGGAAACATTTAATAAATATAATTACTTAAATAACCTTATAGAAAACATAAGTTTTATATATGATTAAGGGTATAATTGTAAAATCATCAATTATCACTTCCTTTCTCTTCTAACTCGAGAACATGGTATAACAAATGAAATTTCATTCCTCCTCTCTTATTTTCCGCCTATTTTTAACCCTTCTCTTCTCTTCTTTTATTTCCAAAACTTAGAAACAGAGAGTGCGTCAATATTTAGTTAACATACTTTTTATTCCATCTATTATTGTCAATTTGTCATACACTCTACGGATAAAATAGTTATTTAATACTTAATATACTTATTTACTAGTTTTAATGTTTGTGCACGCACGAGACTTAGACATTATTATTTTTAAATATATGTATAATTTTTATTTTTTTTAAATATATGTATAATCTTTTATATATATTATATATGAACTTGAGGATAATTAGTAATTTATTTCTTTTGATTTACCTGTTTTCTGACTCGACATTGTAAGCCGACTAATCCCATGGAAACTACTCTTTTATGTAGCTTGGAGTCGGCTCAAGTGAACCTCTGAGGCCACAAGGGGATTAATTTTCTTCTCGTTATATTCGAACCATTGACATCCACTTTGAAGGACTAGTATTCTTTGTTGAAATATAGTCACATTCCTGGTAAACAAATCTACAGGGACTGACTGTGTCATTTGTTATTTTCAGTTTTAGCTTTGAGATAGCTTTGGGCTCAAGTTAATAGAAGCTAGAAAGATGAAGGGGTGTTTGTGCCATATCTGAATTCCCTCTTGGTCGGTCAAGGAAGTATATAGGCTGGTCAAAACTAGCTTATATCTGTATCTATATTTCTCTTCTTCTTCAATCTCTCTCTATCTCTCTCTCTATAGAACAATTATCATTTAGATAATTGATCCACACCTGAATAATAGTGGTGGATTTTGAGTATTTAGTTTGTTATACTGATTGAGATCAGTTTTGTTATTCAAATTAAGATTTGGGTTTATAAATATAATTAGATTCATATTTTTTTCATGGTATCAGAGCAGGTTGCTCTGAATCGTATTCTTAAAAATTAGGGTTTAGTAAAATTAGAGGTTTTTTCATAATTAATCAGTTTGTTTATTCAAATCGATTATGTTGTTAGATCTGAGATTTAATTTTACAGATCTATAAGTATTTTGTAAAAACCCTAATTTTAAGAAATTAGGGTTTTGATATATTTTTGGGGATTCTTTAATCTCTGATGATTATTGGTGATTGAGATTGTTTAATTATCTATTCTTGGGTTGTTTTGGAAGTTCTGGCTATTTATCTAATTTTAAGAAATTAGGGTTTATGGATCTTGGTGTCTGGGTTATTGGACTACTGTTGTAAATCTGCTATCTCTCTTGACTAAGTGAATCAAGAGAGTAGTCAGTTTGGGTTTGAATTGATTTTTGCTGCTTATTCTTCAAAGCTCTGTAACACCTCTTTAACTCTCTCTTTTTCATTATTGTCTTGTGAGAATGTGATTGTTGTTGGGGTTTAGTTATTCTGTTCATTATTAGTGGTTTATTATTTCTATCTGCCCTTGATCTACCACCTTGAGTGGTGTAAAAGTCTGGGAACTTTTTTCTTTCTTTGTCTCTTTAATTGATTGTTAATCATGTCTGTTCATAATTATGTTTACAATTCTAAGCATGGTGATGATTATGTTGAGGATCCTGTCACCTTGATCAGTAAACTGGATATTAGTGACCCTCTGTATTTACATCCTAATAATTCTACTGCTCTAACTGTTGTTTCAATAAAACTTATGGGAACTGAAAATTATCAAGTATTGTCTTGTGCTATGCTTTTGGCTTTAGAAGAAAAAAATAAAACTGGTTTTATTGACGGATCTTGTAAACGATCTAATACAAATGAGGTTCTTTGTAAACAATGGGATATGGTTAATGCAGTTGTTTTGGGGGTGGATCTTAAATTCTATTTCTGAGGAACTTTTTATGGGTCAAATTTTTTCAAAAAGGGCTAAACATGTTTGGAAAAAATTAAAAGAAACTTATGATAAAGTAGATGGGTCCATAATGTTTGGTTTACATCATTAAATTCATACTCTAAAGCAAAATGGTTCATCTATTGATGATTATTATCATAAGTTGAATGTTTTGTGGAAACAATTTGATGCTATGATTGAGTTACCTAAATGTATTTGCAATGCTTCTGAAAGTTTTAAGAAGCATAATCAGTTAATGAAACTAATGCAGTTCTGAATGGGTTTAGATGATTCTTATATGCAAATTAGAAGCTCTATTCTCTCTAGAGAGGTCTTACCTGATGTTAAAAGTGCTTATGTTACCATCTCTAGTGAAGAATCTCACAAAGTTGGTTCTGGTAGTATTGTTGGTTCCTCTTAAAGGAGTCAGACTTCTGCTTTTGTCTTTAATGTGCCTAACAAAAATAATTTTCAAAGAAATAAACAGAACCTGAAAAGTAGACCTAGACCTAATAACTTGAACAATAATACGCAAGGTGGGGGTTCAGCTTTGGCTTGTGAGAACTGTGGGTTTAATGGTCATACTATTGAGAGATGTTTTAAAATCATTGGTTATCCTGTTGATTTTGAAAAAAAGAAGCCAAGATAAAAATTTAAAGGAAAAAATGTTTCTAATAATAATTCTGTTGGGACTAGTTCATCTTCTGGGTTTACATATGAACAAATGGCTACTCTTATCTCTCTCATCAAAGACAATAAAATTGGAAAGAATGTGCAGGCCAATATGGCAGGTACTTACATTAATAATAGTACTATTTTTCATAAAAACTTTGATAAGTTTTTTTGTTCTAATACAAATTTTAAACCAAAATTGGTTTGTAATGGCAAAATTGTTGATTCAGGGGCAAATCAACATATGGCATACACTGATAAGAAATTAGACAATATTTGTGATATCTCTCATCTTAAAATAAAGGTTGGCCATCCTAATGGGACAAAAGCTTTTATTTCTAAAATTGGAAATCTCAAGTTGTCTAATGGCTTTATTTTGTATGATGTGTTGGTTATACCTGAATATTGCATTACTCTTATTTCTGTTCATAAGCTGGCTAAAGAAAATAAGGTTATTGTTGCCTTTGATGAGAGTAGATGCTATTTTTTAAACCAGGATTTGAATATGAGAAATGTTCTCGGGATTGGTAACTAATGTGAAGGGTTATACTACTATAATAATCAAGGTATTAAAAGTAATCATAGTGCTTTTAGACACCAATGTTATATGTCTCAGCATGATTGGCACTGCAGGCTTGGTCATCTCGTAGAGCATGTTCTAAATGTGTTAAAAGAATCTTTACAGTTTGATAATAAGGATGAAAATGTTTATTGGGAAATATGTCAAAAGGCTAAGCAGACTAGAGAACATTTTCCTTTAAGTGATCATACTTCTAAGTTTCTGGGTGATCTTGTGCATTTAGACTTATGGGGGCCTTATAAGGTTACTAGTTTTAAAGGGTTCAAATATTTTTTGACTGTTGTGGATGATTACACAAAGGCTGTTTGGGTGTATTTGATTAAATCAAAAGATGAGGTTCCATATTTTATAATTGTTTTCTATAACTTGATTGAAAATCAGTTTAAAAGGAAAATTTTGGTTTTTAGAAGTGACAATGGAACTGAATTTGTTAATCAAGCTATTAATAGATTTTGTGTTGATAAAGAGATTATACACCAAACTTCTTGTGCTTATACTCCTCAATAAAATATGATTGATGAGAATAAACATAAGCATCTACTGAATGTTGCTAGATTCCTTCTGTTTAAGGAGAGAATTCCTTTAAAGATGTGGACTAAGTGTATTCTAACTGCTACCTATCTTATTAACAGGCTCCCTTCTTCTGTGCTAAATGGGAAATCTCCTTATGAGATGATATATAAAAAATGTCCTACTCTCTCTCACTTTAGAATGTTTGGTTGTTTGTGTTTTGCTACTATTGTCAATGATAATGACAAGTTTGGTAGTAGGTCTAAAAAGTGCGTTATGATAGGGTATTTTAATTTAAAAAAGGGTATAGGTTATATAGTCTTGATAAGCATCAGTTCATTTTTTCGAGAGATGTTACGTTTTTTGAGAATATATTTCCTTTTAAGGATTCTATTACTAAAAAAATGATACTACAAATGTTTTTCAAGATATTAATCATATAAATTTTTTTGATGGTGAATACCCTCAGATGCCTAGTGATGATGAGAGAGTAGACCTTAATCTGAATAGTGACAATAAGTCATAGAGTGATAGTAGCGACTCTTCTATCTCTCGTGAAGACGTGAACACTGCTGATTTCCCTGATAATTCAGGGAATGATGCTGATAGCAGTGAAGACTGTTGGAAATTATTATCTAATAACAAATAATATTACAATTAATATGCTACGAGCTACGCAGTGGATCTATTCAAATAGCGTATGTAATTAACACATAAAACATAAATAAGGAAACATACCGTTAGCAACCAAGCTAGTGAAGAACGAGGATCTTGAAGTACATGCACGTGTGTAATAAACATGCTTTACCGAAAACTACTTCTAGTTACTAAAAGGAAGTAACCTTCATGAAGTTCATACACTACACGTTTAGCAGTGTCACCCGAATGCTAGTTCTTGACCAACGAATATGATAACACAAAAACCAAAACCAGAAAACCCCTAGGGTTTACTGTTTGCGATCGAACACCAGAGAGGAGAAGACAATGGATGTCAATTATGAGCTCTAGGATCCACCTTATATAGGAATGTATTTAGGGTTTACCTAAAATAGATAACTTGTAGGAAAAGTTAGCTCAAAACCCAACCCAATCCCCTCTTTGGATTACATGGCCGGTCGAACAAGTCCAAGACCCCCTTGGGGTTGACTTTTAACTTTTCTAATTATTTTTGGTTAATTACATTTAATTACCCATTAATTAAAAAGCCTTATTAGTTAGTTACATCTAACGAACTAATTAACGACCGTTAGTGTTCATTCGTCAAATCATATATTAATATAAATAATAAATATACAATTATATTATTATTAACATTAATATAATGATACCTAAATGTATAACGTGTGTGACCCCGTAGGCTCACGTATTTCCAGCTGTATAAATATTCGTATGACATGAACACAAACCCAACAGCTCCTACTTGTGAATGTCTCATTCATATTATATAACATATTAACATTGACAAATAGTCTAGCAACATCATTAATGCTTCCAGAAATACCTGAGTTTGCAGTTTTTGGAAAACCAACTCAGCCTTCTATGGATTCTGTTAGTCTTATCCCTTTATTTCAAATACAATGTTAAATATGGATATAGATCAATAGTAATTCCATAGTTTAATGATTCTGTTTCTCGCATCTGTATTGATTCAGATCACCAAATGTAAAAAGAATCATCTTAACTACTCTTTGAGCTCAGCCAAGCAAATATCTAATCAACCCAACGAGGGGCCCAGTAAGTATCTAACTCCAAAACACGTGGAGGAACAAATCTTATTTTGACTACAAGTGTCCATCATGTAATTCAAAACACTTTTGAAAATAGCCATCATAACTAACTTTTGACAGACTAGCAGTAGGCTTATAATCAAGAAATGCTATCCATACATGCAAAACCCGCTTGCATATCAAGTCTAAAGACAAACATAACTTTCACCATGTGTGTAATGCACCCAATAACGCCGTTCCATAAAGTGATTTACACAGATGGGGTATCCAATATTCAACCTCATTGAATAACATGCGAAGCTGGCAGAATTATCTTTACGTATTCTCCGAAATACAACCAGACACTCACATTTACCTTGTCTTAACAATATTTCCATATTGTTAACTGGTAATGGACATAGTTTAGAATAAATAAATTTATTCAAGGATTTAAACATGCAAATATAGAACATAGTAGTATAAATGAAAACGATCATACCACGTATATCAATTCATTGTTTAATACAACTGCTTACAGTTTCATTATCCAAATAAGATCAATGCATTATATCCTTTAAACCAAGCATGTCCACCCCCCAGATTTTTAGGTCAATATTTTAAACCTTTCCGACAATTATTTTGACTTTTATACGTTACGTTCGAATTTGGCAGTTTACCGGGAAGTAAACTCGCGTAAATCTGAAAAACGTCATCGGACGCGTTCCAGTATCGTATATTCATTAGTTTAGATATTAAATGAGTTATTTTATCTTTTCTAAGTGTTTCGTAGTTTACGGTTACTACCGATATTTATTTTTACGCTTTAACATTTAAATTGCGTTTTTCGCATTTTTGACCTAATGGAACCTCGGAAACTCAAAATCTTTTTGTGTAAACTTTAGTTATCGTCCATATCATATTGTTTAGCCAAAAATTTCATTCATATCCCTCCCCCTCCTTATATTAGACGCCTAAACCTAAACCAAATGCACCATGAATCTTGAAATTAAATACAAGAGCATCTTTTGAAATATTCATGCATGTGTGCATGAAAGTGACATATGAGGAAGTCATTCTCATGCACATATCCTTATGGAAGACTTGCACATGTGATCATTTGGACTTATGCACCACCCTTTGACTTGGAAATTCAAATTTGAGACATAATATGAACCATGGACCAAAATTTTGAACCACATGGTCCTTGTGGCCATGGTTCGGCCGAACCACACATACACACACTCTTGGTGTGTGTTGGTTGCTTACTTGATCAAGTAGTGACTCAAAACCCTAGCTCTTGGCCTATAAATACCAACACATATCAATACTTAGGGTTCCATTATCATTTTCAAGCCACCAACAAAATTTCTTCTCTCTTTTTCTCTCCTCTTGGCCACGACACATACACACACATATACTTTCCATAGTTTTGATTTCTATCAAGATCCAAGCATTCTAAGTTCATTTCTAAGGTTACCTAAGGTGTTTGCAAGTATTGGTTCTTTGATTTAAGAGTTTTATTCAAGATCTACAAATTAGGGTTTGATTATTATTTGAGGTTTTTCAAGATCTAGTGATTTTGGGTATAGATCTTGTGTTATTACTTCTTGTTCTTCATTCTTTTAAGTATCTTGAATCTTTCTTTGTGGTTTTTCTTACATTCTTCTTATATGTTCAAAGATCCATACATCTATATGTCGTGTTTTAATTTTTGAAAGATTTTAAAGACAAGATTTCATAAATAGTGATACTACTTTATTTTACTAGTTAAATATTATGTTCTTGGTGAGATGAGAGTTGCAAAAATAGAAATGAAGGAATTAGGTTAGATTTATGTGTGGTTTTGTTGTGGATTAGTTGTGAATGGAGATTAGGTTAGATTATGCACTATTGTGAAGTTTGGGTGGATTTTGGTTGCGTTTTTGGCAAAAAGTGCTTGCTGTCCCGAATTTGTTTTGAGGGTTTGGTCGACCTAAAAATGTTTTCATTAGGCGTAAAAGTAGTTTTTGAAGAGCTCGTTTCGAGTAGATAGTTTTCCATACATCGCACATTAAAATTTGGATTTAAAACGATCAAGTTATAGCCAAATGAAACTTGAAACATTTTTCGACAAAACCAAGTGAATAGTGTGCTGATGTGAATAGTAAAATGAGTTTTCAGACACTTTCAGACATTTTTGGACATTCTAAACACTAGCGAAACATATAGTAACACATACCTATTGATTAGTATCATTTAAAGACGTCGTTAACATGTTTTGGGAAAAGCGATAAAGTTACTAAAAATAGCAAGTTTGGTAAGAATTTAGCGAAACGGACATAGAAGTTAAGCGATTAAGGCTCGTTAGTGCGTTTTGAATTATGGGAACTTAACAAATGTAGGGGACGGTATTAACGTCCCGAAACTAAAAACTTTCCTAAAATAGAAACTTTCTAAAAATAGTAATTTTTGGTTAAACGCCGAAACTTAACGAAAAACTATATGATTTTATTTCGTCATGATTTGATAATCAAACTAAAGCAAACACACATGGATGTATTTTGGTGATGAACATATTGTGCAATTCTTGGCATACTTTCCGTGTTTCTGAGACGCGTTATTATTCTAGGTCGCGGCTAGATTTCTATATCATCTTTTACTTGCGTGATTATCATTTGCTCATTTTGCTAAGGTGAGTTCATAGCCCCATGTTTTACTACTTTTACTTTACTATTTTGGGGTGAGAAACATTGCTTGTTTTCAAACTATGGACACAGTTACTTTACGTTTCCTTTTTCTGATTACGTGTTGCCTAAGTAGCGAATAGACCACTAATGCCCGAATTATCATGAACCGTCAATTGCTTGACCGACTGTACTGGTTAAGTGAGCGCGAGTGTTGTAAATAGATCTATTGGGAGTAATTATCCCTATCCGG
Organism: Tanacetum coccineum; assembly: GCA_026074375.1. Lineage (NCBI taxonomy): Eukaryota > Viridiplantae > Streptophyta > Magnoliopsida > Asterales > Asteraceae > Tanacetum > Tanacetum coccineum. The sequence goes on from BQNB010025776.1 coordinate 23,932, forward strand.
GTAAGTAGCGCTTACTAGATTCGGAGGTCCCGAACAAACGGATATATACCATGTCGGAATGTCAATAGGTGATCTTGGTCAGATACCTTTAGGGCGTGGAATACTATTTGGCATATAAAATGCTTCCTTTTAAATTGAGCTTCGGTGTCATGAGCTTAGTGCAACAGTAAATACATTCTTTTTATGTGAAGTTGTATCTGTTATAACTGTCACATGCGTACTGTGAACTTGTGGTCCACTTTTAATATTAAACTTAAACCTATGAATTCACTCAACTTTATGTTGACCGTTTTAGCATGTTTTTCTCAGGTGCTTAGCTGTGGATGTCTTTGCTTGCTATTTGGTGTCGCTATGCATTGGGCCGATTTTCAAGAAACGCTATTATCTACTGTTTAAACATCGTTGTCAATTTCTAAAACTTTTATTCGCTTCCGCATATTATCTTTAAACTTATGTCAAACTTTAACTATTTTAATTAATGCAACGATGTTGGATTTTCAAATGTACCCTTAGAGGTCGTTCTTTGTATCTTGTGTGATGTATATTATGACGTCACGCCCCCGGACACGTGTATTCTGACCAAACCCCCTTTGGGGGTGTGACAGATTAGTATCCAGAGCCAAGGTTATAGAGAACCAGGTAGTATATCTAGGTCTGGTCTATAACCAGTATGTGATCCTATGTGCTCTTACCTGCTTGCATACGTATCGTATAATAATAGCATATAATATATAAGTAAAAGTATGGAATATATATCATATTTCCATAATTATGTTATTCATCCTTTTGCCATATCATATTTTGCATCGTACTTATTTCTTGGCTTTGCTTGCACGTTGCATGGTTTCATATAAAGAGGATTTATATAAACTTGTGCTTGTGCAGGTCATGGTTGCTCCTGTTATTTCTATTTCGTCTGATACGTCTGAGGAGAGTGTGGGTTCTCATGCCCCACGAGTGATTCTCTTTGGTTCTATTCCTGCTATTATCCCTGTTATCCCTAAGGTTCCTATTGTTCTAGCTGACCCTATAGTTACACCGGAGGTGGGGGCAGTTTCAGTCGTCTCACCTGTCGGGGTACTTAATTTAGTGGATTATTCATCTTCTTTTGATTTTGATCCATCGGAGGATTCTTTACCTCCCACACCAGATTTGCCATTGGTTTCACCCTTTTTGTGTTCTGATGACACGGAGGTGGACGGTGAGTCCGAGCATGCTGAGCAAAGACCCGTACCGTCATCTCATGATACTCTTGCACCATTATTAGAGTTTCCCCTTGCACCTGTTGTTTCCCCACCCGAGATTCATCGACGTTCAGCGACCCTTGTCCGACCCGGTGAGGCTATCCCTTTCGGTCGACCTTATCGTACCCATCCTAATGGGCCGCGTAAGTTGTTGACTGCGAAGAAGAGAGTTAGACCCATTCCTACTCGTAGACTTTCATGGAGACGTATATCTCATCATTCAACGGATCGTCATTCTTCACCAGACTCGTCTTCTTCTAGTGCACCTTCAGATCATTCCTTATTCGGACATACACCATCACACATCCTCCGTTGATGATTTCATCTTCTCCCAAAAGATTTGTTCATTGATCACTTGCTAGGACTCCACGACATAGTGAGGCTTTTAGACGTTGGAGGTCTGCACCATTGTTTAACCCTTACCCACCGACTACATCAAAGTCATCCTTAGGTTCATCTTCTGAGAGGTCATTGGATTCATCGTCTACTTCTCTGGACCTTACTCGCAAGAAGGTTGATCCCCTTCTACTTTGGTACCATCATCCAACTCATGTTCGAGGTCGTTAAGACCCTACTCCTGCTAATCTGTTTACCATTTTGCCAAGATGTTTAGAGATATCATACTCTTAGGAGGATAGCGAGTGAGGAGCATATGGAGGTGGATACTACTGGTGCAGAGGCTGTTGCAGATATAGGTATTAGTGAGGGAGTTGTAGCTTACCCTGAGGATGGTGTAGGCATGGGATTTGAGATTGCTGCTAGTGATGTTAGGGAGGATGATGAGGAGTTTAAGGTAGAGGCTAGTGCGGCAGACACGAGAGAGATCGATGTAGATCCATTGGCTATTGGTGATAGTTTTGAGTCTTCTAGAGGAGGTATACATGATCTTAAGGATACTATTTATGATATAGTTCACTACATGTCGAGGTCTCGTCATTGATAGATTACTGAGATTGAGACCACCCAGAGACAGTTGGAGACTAGTCAGATGGTAGCCAGTGGAGAGTGAGCTAGTTTGGTTGAGAGTATTAGGAGTTTAAGACTGGAATACCTAAAGGTTCGAGCCATGTTGAGTACAGAGTGAGTTCGGTTATTTGACAGTATTCCGTGGGACCATCGGCAACTTTTTCAAGGAGGCTGTTTCATCAGGTTCGTAGGGATCGTGATGATACTCGAAGGAGACTTAGGAGGTTGGAGTCGTATCGTATGAGGTGCATTTTGGTTTTCGCCATTAGACTAGTAGTTCCTTCATTCATGCTAGGACTATTAGGACTGATGTTAGGTCTAGATGTTGTCAGTAGAAATTAATCGTAAAAGCATGTAATATTTGGGTTGGTCTGTACCGATACTTGCTTTTATTCTGATATTGAAAGCATTCTTTTGATTCTATAGCGTATTATTCTTTTATGTTCTTTTACTGTTACTAGGCAAAAACGTGTTTATATTTTATCTTGTAAACCTAAAATTTCCATCTATAGTAGTTATATCGCATATCGAATCTCATCAAGTGTTATGTCTTGTAATATAGAACAATGACTATCACTCGCTCCGATATGACCCCTGAAGCAATCGAAGAACTCATTAACCGACGTGTGGAAGAAGCGTTGGCTTCTCATGAGGCGACCCGTGCCGCCAATGCTCTCGAGGCTGAGAATTAAAGCCATAATGGCAGTGACGGGGATAATGGAAATGGCGGTAATGGAAATGGTGAGAATGGAAATGGTAGAAATGGAAATCTAAATGAGAATGGTAGAGGCGATAGGCCTGTTGCTAGAGAATGCACCTACCAGGATTTCATGAAGTGTCAACCACTCAACTTTAAGGAAGGAAGGAGGTTGTTAGATGATAATGTGTTTGGAGATGGAAACAGTGTTCCATATCAGCAACTGCCTAGAGAAATCCCAAGTTAAGTATGCTACTTGCACACTGTTAAACAGTGCACTAACTTAGTGGAACTCACACAAGAGGACTATTGGGATTGAGGCTGCATTTACCATGTCATGGAGAGAGCTCTATGAATTAATGAACTGAATGTATACTGCCTAGGAATGAGATTCAGAAAATGGAAACTGTAATTGTGGAACTTAAGCATGCAAGAATCAAGATTTGATGCTTATACTACAGAGATTTCATGAGATCGACTATGATGTGACACTAGATGGTTCTGAGGGGAGGATTGGGTTTGGAAATTTCTTTGGAGGACTCACAGATAACTACAGGAATGTAATTGTGTTGACCTACAAGACTTTGCAAAGAATGCTTGTTAGGTTTGCTAACAACGTATGGACTATAAGTTGGAAAGAGCTTATGCTGTGAAAAATGCTGATAACAAAAGATGATTTAGAGGTATATCAGAGAGAATACCAGTGGTCAGCTAACACATTTCATAAAGAGCCTAATGTAGGCAGGTCTGAGAATGTTGCAAGTGCCTATAGGACTTGGAATTCATTCGTGTCAGAAACAAATTATTATAGGACTGTTGCCTCTCTGTTAAACTTGGTATGCTTCAACCATGAAGGACCATGCAAGTGAGATGTGGGAAGTGTAAAAAAGTTGGGCATTTTACCCAAGGATTGTTAGGTCACTTATTCCACTACTGCAACTCAGAAGGGGTAAGTAGTGAATCAGAGGGTTGTAACCTGTTACGAGTGTGGAGGGCAAGGACACTACCGAAGTGATTGCCCAAAGTTGAAGGATCAAAACCGTGGGAACTAAGGCAGTTAAATCAAGAATAGAGTTGGTGAAGAAGAGGAAAGCTATGTGCTAGGTGGAGGGAGATGCTAACCCCGATTCCAATGTCGTTAAGGGTACGTTTCTTCTCAACAATCATTATGCTTTCATATTATTCGATTCGGGTGCCGATAGAAGTTTCGTGTCGACTACATTTAGTACCTTGCTTGATATACCATGATACTTTTGAGTAGCTATGATGTAGGAATTAGCCGTCGAGAGAATTTATCTGAAACCTATACCGTGCTCGAGAGGTTGTCACGTCTTAGACTTTTTAGGTCACCCATTCAATTATTGACCTAATGCGGTTAGATATGGTAAGCTTTGTGCTATTCATCGGCATGGATTGGTTAGCGAACCATTATGCGGTGATCGTTTGCGATGAGAAGGTTGTGCGGATCCCCTATGGAGATGAAGTTTTGATAGTCCAAGGTGATGAAGGCAGTAGAAGAGAGAAGTCGAAGTTGAGCATTATATTGTGCACTAAAACTCATAAGTATGTTTTGAAACTTTATTACGTTCAAAAATATCGATCCAATGTCGCATTCAGTAAAGATTTATGAGAGAGGTTGCCAAATTTTTCTAGCACAAGTGACGAAGAAGAAAATCGAGAACGAGTCGGAGGAGAAGAGACTTGAGGACGTGCCGACTGTACGGAACTTTCTGGAGGTCTTTCCAGAGGGCTTACCTGGATTACCGCCTATCGCGACTTGTTGAATTTCAATGAATTGGTCACTGGTGTGCACCGGTGGAACGAGCTCCGTATTGACTAGTTGCACCGACGGAACTCGCAAGAATTGTAATACTCAATTACCAAGAACTTTTGACCCCCCCCCCCAAGGGATTTATAAGACGAGTTCCTCACACATAGGGAGCCCCGTTCCGCGTTTTGTTTGTCACAAAGAAGATGGATCTTTTCGGATGTGTAACGATTTACAGTGAGCTGAAACAAGTTGTCTGTGATGAAACCGATAGAAAATGGAAACTGAATTATGGAACTTAACCGTGAAGAACAATGATTTGGCTGCCTATACTCAGAGATTCCAAGAGCTTACTATGTTGTGCACCAAAATGGTTCCTGAGGAAGAGGACCGAGTTGAGAGGTATATTGGAGGTCTCCCGGATAATATCTAGGGTAATGTAATTGCTGCAGAGCCCACGAGACTCCAAGATGCTGTTAGGATTGCCAACAACTTAATGGACCAAAAGTTGAAGGGATAGTGTGTGAAAAATGCTAAAAACAAAAGGAGATTTGAGGTCAATCAGAGAGACAACCGTGGTCAGCAACCACCATTCAAAAGACCAAATGCTGGAGGTCAGAATATAGCAAGAGCCTATACGGCTGGCAACAATGAGAAGAAGCCATATAATGGACCGTTGCCTTTCTGTAACAAGTGTAAGCTTCACCATGAAGGACCGTGCACAGTGAGATGTAGGAAGTGTAACAATGTTTGGGCATCGCCCAAGACTCCGACAAAGATTCGTCAATTTTTAGGACTTGCCGGCTATTACCGACGATTTATAGAAGGTTTATCGAAGATTGCCAAACCCATGACAAAGTTGACATAAAAGAACGTGAAGTTCGATTGGACCGAAAATGCAGAAGCTGCATTCCAACTGTTGAAGGAAAAGTTGTGTAGTGCACCAATCTTATCTTTGCCCGAAAGTAGTGAAAACTTCGTGGTTTACTGTGATGCTTCTCATAAAGGATTGGGCGCAGTTTTGATGCAAAGGGAGAAGGTCATAGCCTACGCATCACGCCAACTTAAGATTCATAAGAAGAATTACACTACACACGACTTAGAGCTTGGAGCTGTGGTGTTTGCTCTTAAAATGTGAAGACATTATTTATACGGCATGAAGTGCGTTGTGTTTACTGATCACAAGAGTTTGCAACATATTCTAGATCAGAAAGAGTTGAACATGAGACAACGTAGATGGTTAGAGTTGTTGAGTGATTACGACTGCGAGATACGTTATCATCCGGGGAAGGCGAACGTGGTGGCGGATGCCTTGAGCCGAAAGGAACGGATCAAGCCACTACGAGTTCGAGCTTTGGTTATGACGATTAGTCTGAACCTCCCTGTGCAGATCTTAGAAGCTCAGGTTGAGGCGAGAAAGGAGGAGAATTATGGAACAGAAGATCTGTGTGGTATGATTAAGAAGCTAGAGCCACGTGCTGATGGAACGTTGTGCTTAAATGGGAGAAGTTGGATACCCTGTTTTGGTGACTTAAGAGAGTTGATTATGCACGAGTCGCATAAGTCAAAGTATTCGGTACATCCTGGATCGGACAAGATGTACCAAGATTTAAAGAAGCTGTATTGGTGGCCGAATATGAAGGCTGAGATTGCCACCTACGTCAGTAAATGTTTGACCTGTGCCAAAGTCAAGGCCGAATACCAAAAACCATCCGGTTTGTTGGTTCATCTTATTTGTAAAAAAGAATGATGGATCTTTCCGGATGTGTATCGACTACTGCGAGCTGAACAAGTTGACGGTGAAGAACTGGTATCCACTTCCAAGAATCGACGATTTATTTGATTAGTTGCATGGATCAAGTGTCTACTCGAAGATAGACTTGAGGTATGGTTATCACCAACTTAGAGTTCGTGACGAGGACATTCCAAAGACGACGTTTAGGACTCGCTATGGTCACTACGAGTTCTAAGTAATGCCTTTTGGATTGACTAACGTATCGGCAGTATTCATGGACTTGATGAATCGGGTGTGCAAACCATACTTAGATAAATTCATGATCGTTTTTATTGATGACATCTTGATCTACTCTAAGAGCGAGGAGGAGCATGCAGAACACCTTAAGTTAATTTTAGAGTTACTTAAGAAGGAGGAATTGTACGCCAAGTTTTCAAAGTGCGATTTTTGGCTGTCAAGGGTACAATTTCTTGGTCACGTGATTGATAGTGAAGGCATTCACATGGACCCAGCTAAGATTGAGTCCATCAAGGATTGGGCATCGCCCAAGACTCCAACAGAAATTTGTTAATTTTTAGGACTTGCCGGCTATTACCGACGATTTATAAAAGGTTTCTCGAAGATTGCCAAACCCATGACAAAGTTGACTCAAAAGAACGTAAAGTTCGATTGGACCAAAAAGGCAGAAGCTGCATTCCAACTGTTGAAGGAAAAGTTGTGTAGTGCACCGATCTTATCTTTGCCCGAAGGTAGTGAAAACTTCGTGGTTTACTGTGATGCTTCTCGTAAAGGGTTGGACGCGGTTCTGATGAAAAAGGAGAGAGTCATAGCTCACGCATCATGCCAACTCAAGATTCACAAGAAAATTTACACCACACACGACTTAGAATTGGGAGCAGTAGTATTTGCTCTCAAGATGTGGAGACATTACTGGTATCGGTATGAAGTGTGTTGGTTCACTGATCACAAAGAGTTTCGCAACATATTCAGATCATAAGAGTTGAACATGACCATGTAGATGGTTAGAGATGCTGAGTGATTACGATACGAGATACGTTACAATCCGGGGAAGGGCGCACGTAGTGGCGGGATGCATTAAGCGAAAGGAACGGATCAAGCACTACGATGTTTCGAGCTTTGGTTATGACGATTAGTCTGAACCTCCCTGTGCAGATTTTAGACGCTCAGGTTGAGGCGAGAAAGGAGGAGAATTATGGAACCAAAGATCTATGTGGTATGATTAAGAAGCTAGAGCCGCGTACTGATGGAACGTTGTGCTTAAATGGGAGAAGTTGGATACCTTGTCGAGGTAATTTAAGGGAACTGATTATGCATGAGTCGCATAAGTCAAAATATTCAATACATCCTGGATCGGACAAGATGTATCAGGATTTAAAGAAACTGTATTGGTGGCCGAATATGAAAGCTGAGATTGCCACTTACGTCAGCAAGTGTTTGACCTGTGCCAAAGTCAAGGCCGAATGCCAAAAACCATCCGGTTTGTTGGTTCAGCCTGTGATCCCAGTATGGAAATGGGAGAACATTACAATGGATTTCGTCACTAAGTTACCAAAAACATCAACTGGTCAAGATACAATTTGGGTAATTGTTGACCGACTCACAAAATCTGCTCATTTCTTACCAATAAAGGAAACTGACTCAATGGAGAAGTTGACGAGACAATACTTGAAGGAAGTAGTCTCGAGGCATGGAGTGCCGGTTTTGATCATTTCTGATCGGGACAGTAAATTTGCATCTCATTTCTGGAGATCACTGAACAAAGCCCTAGGTACTCAATTGGATATGAGTACGGCTTACCATCCACAGACTGATGGTCAAAGTGAAAGAACCATCCAGACTTTAGAGGACATGTTGCGTGCTTGTGTGATGGATTTTGGGAAAGGTTGGGATAGACACCTACCTTTGGTGGAGTTTTCTTACAACAACAGTTATCACACTAGTATCAAAGCTGCACCGTTTGAAGCTCTCTACGGCCAAAAATGTCGATCGCCTATTTGTTGGGCTGAGGTTGGAGATGCTCAGCTCACTGGTCCGGAAATTGTTCATGAAACAACTAAGAAAATCATCCAGATCAAAAAGTGAATTCAAACTGCATGAGATAGGCAAAAGAGCTATGCCGATAGGAGGCGTAAGCCATTAGAATTTGAGGTTGGGGACAAGGTCATGTTAAAAGTGTCGCCATGGAAAAGGGTGATGCATTTCGGCAAACGGGGGAAGCTGAACCCTCGTTATATAGGACCTTTTAAGATTATTACTAAAGTTGGAATGCTTGCTTATCGACTTGAACTTCCAGAGCAGTTAAGCCGAGTTCATAGTACTTTTCATGTTTCCAATCTGAAGAAGTGTTTCGTAGACGAACCCTTAACTATTCCGTTAGAAGAAATCCAGATTGATGACAAGCTAAATTTCATTGAGGAGATAGTTGAAATTATGTACCAAGAAGTTAAACGGCTAAAGCAAATCCGCATTCCAATTGTGAAGGTTCGTTGGAATTCGAGACGAGGACCCGAGTTTACTTGGGAGTGCGAGGACCAAATGAAGAAAAAGTACCCTCACCTTTTCGCTAATCCTTCGTCCACGTCTTAAGCTTTGAGGACAAAGCTTCTCTAACGGGGGAAGAATGTCAAGGGAAGGATGTCACACCCCGTAAATTTTAGGTCGATATTTTAAATTTTCCGATCATTTATTTTGACTTTTTTACGTTACGTTTGAATCTGGCAATTTACCGGGAAGTTAACCCGCGTAAATCTGAAAAACATCATCGGACGTGTTTCGACTTTGGATTTTGATTAAGATTAGATATTATATGAGTTATTTTATCTTTTCTAAGTGTTTCATAGTTTATGATCACTTCCGATACTTATTTTTACGTTTTAGCGTTTAATTTGCGTTTTTCGGATCAAACGGAACCCCGAAAACCCAAAATCTTTTCGTGTAAACTCTAGTTATCATATATGTTGGGTTTAGAAGTTAAAATTTCATGGTCAACCCCCCCCCCCCCCCCTAACCTCTCTAATTTTTGGTGCAAGCAAAAGAAAAGAAAAGGAACCAAAAATTTGAATTTTAAATGAAAACACTACATCACATGCATATATAGTGATGTTTTGGAAGCATGCATGGTGGTGTAAGAGCCCTTGTCTTCATGCATGCCAATATTGGACCACTTCTCCACTAATTATAAAATGGAATCTTGATTTAATTTCAAAGTGGCTAGTTGGTTAGTGATTTAAGCTTGAGCCCCCCCACCCTTGTTGGTCTTGTGCTTCCGAACCCCTCTACACACACACTCTTGATGTGTGTTGATCACTTAGCCATTTGGTTACACACTTGTTAACTTGTCATGAGCCCTTAACCTAGACTTTTCCTTTAAATACTTTGCATTCTTCTAACTTAAGGTTTCACTCTTATTTCATAGCCTCAAAAATCACTCATCTCTCTCTTTTTCCTTCTCCTTGCTCACGACACACACATACTGTTGGAAACAAGAAAAGTATCGGTCACTTCCAAGTTGTAATAGTCTTAGCCCGTAGTTTGTTATATGATTAGTCTAGTAAGCTAGTGTAGGTTCCCGAATTCACACAAACATGTATAGATCTAAAGAGATCTAGAGAGAGAAAGTTAGAGAGAGAGAATAGTTGAGAGAGAAAAGGAAAACGCACTTAAGATGTGTGTAAAATACTAGATGCTACCCTCTTCTCTTCCAAAGTTGAAGAGGTATTTATAGTTCTTAAAATACACACCGGTATTAGTACCCTGTTCAATACCGAAAGTCATACGTTTACCCTATTAAACTACGAGCTATATTGAAATAGTAAACATACATGGGAGACTGAAGTCCTTTTTCTAATATCTAACATCCCCCCTAAGGAGTCACCCCCTGAAAATACTAAACTTAAAGATCTTCAATCTTCAGATTGATCTTATGTATAGCTCGTAAACGCTAATGATTTCAATGATCTGTACTTGTGAATCTGCAGTAGTGAACTTTAGACTTTTAGCTTTACTTTTGACTTGTAGTTGATCTTTGAGCTTCTTTGAGAACCATCATCCAATCATAAACTTTATCATCATCATGTGATCTTATCCATCTGTGAACTTGTGTCATTCTAATGATAACCTACACTTTTCTTGATCTTGAAAGCTTGATAATCATATTGGCGGAGAGCTTAAATAACAGATAGCTTGAGCTTATCATGATATCTTCGAATGAGATCGTTTTTAAGATAGGACGCGCGGTTATGAAACTTGATTTTGTTGGAACACGGTATCTCCATCTCCATCTTAAAATGTTTCTTGTAATAAAAATAGTTAGCAATAAAGGAGAAAATTGGTTTGTAAAAACATCGGATGCGATACTTTGCAAAAGAGTTTGTAACCATCGAAAGTTTTATTTTGTTTTCCTCCAAAGTCCTAATAACCGTCAATTCGTAACTGAACAAGTTTTGATTCCATTAGAATCGACACATTGTTGTTTTTCCGTTTTTCCACAAGTTTGATCCATACGAACTCACAATTCACCTACCATAGCTTGTTTGAAGTTGGCCTCAAGCAGGATTTCATCTTCACTAATGAATACTTACGTATCACTCTAACTCGTAGTTCTTGCAAAATCACAAGGATAATCCGTAGGACCCTTATGAAAAAACTTGTAATCATAAGTGTGTGAATAACAAGTAAATTTTAATTTCCTAACAAGATTAATAGATGATCTCTCTTGGCTCAGACTCAAAAGTGCATTTTGATTTTTTAGTGATCGGAGGCTGGAGCTAGACTGCCAACCTTTCACTACCGACTTACTCGGAGTGATTGAGTCAGTAGATTAACATGTTTATTCTCCGTGAGAAAAGGAAACCGAAACTTTGAAGATTCTGAGTGGCTTGGGAGGGTTGTGCATTGCATCACTGGGTCCATGATGTCACTTCAATGTCAACAATCATTTTAGGATTTTGACAGCATATGTATTGACCCGGATTCTGCCTAAGAGTATGGAGGGCTTCTTTCTTTACACCCTTTAAATCCGTAACAATTTCTTTTTCATTCTTTCAACCCCCTTTAGTGCTTACCAAGATATCATGACTAGAGCCTTGTTGGGTTTATTCAAGTACTAGCTCCATCTCAGTCGGCACTATTCCCTTTTCCTTACATTTACTCCTTCTTATCATACCTAAGGACTTCTATACTAACTAGTGGATAGTCCCTGGGTAGATCCCACCGGTTCTAGTCAGTGATCATGGAACGAGTACCTAACCTTACCCATCCTTAATAACTTCGATAACATAAATACATGGTCCAAACTTTGGTACATTTACCTTGCCGAATAAAATCACTGGTGAAAAACCCCAATTCAGGAACTTATGATAAAACTATCAAAGTGTTTATACTCGATTGTTTTTGCTTTTTCAAAAAAGCTCCCCCTTAACATGTGCATCGGTATTTGAAACTGTTTAGCACATGGGGGTGTTGAGTATACACTTGAGTAATATGATCACATTACATGTTTTAATCACATTTTCTCCCCTTATTAAAAAATTTCAAATCATTTGACATTTTGGATATAATTGATTTAAATATGTTAATAAACTTTCAGAGAAAGTGTGCCAATTATTCACAAGGGACTAAGACAAGTGGTCTCTTAGAAGCCGTGTTTGGAACATATTAATGCTCCCCCTCAATCATTGAAGGATATATAAGATAGTGTTGAGTACTGTAATTTGAAAGATTTTGAATTTTCTAAGAAATTCTTGAAAATTTTTAGGGGGGGTAAACCTCCCCAAATTCCAACTAATTTATATTGCCTATAATTAAGTCTACACAACTACATTTATATATCACAAGATTATGTATGAAGACAGGAGCCTGAACATGCCAATACCGAAAAATGACATAGTCTTTTGTCCATGTAAATATCTGTAGTCCGTCCGATACCTCTCCTTTATTTGGAAGTTGTCCTTAGCTTTCCCCTTTGAACAGCCAATCCGTTCTTGAGTAGTTCATAGCCTTCATGGTGGCCAGATTTGCATTTAAGAATACTTGAAGCCTGACGCCCAAATCGATGAAGTACACAATTAATTTGAAACCGTAACACCAAAGTCAATTAAGACCCGGATGTCTAATTTCTCTTAACATGATAGTGATGATATGAATTGAAACACCAAAGTCAACTAAGTCCCGATATCATCAATATCCCTCCTCAAGTAGAAATCGAACTGATAACACCTAAGACAACTAAGTCCAAATGTACACATTCTTCTATCGGAACTGACTATCCTAGAGGAATTATCATACTTATCATACCAATATGTCCCTCTTTGATCAAATATTTCAACTCTTTTAAAAACACGCTTGGTGATTGACTGTTAAAGGAAGCATTAATTGAATCAGTAACCAATCTTCTCACAGCTCTAATCAATCTTATGACAACACATTTCCCTGTATCAGACAACTGATGCATACACAGTAAATGACAAGATATCTCTTTTCCTAATGTGGTTGGAGTACGCAAAACCGGAAAGTAACACGATGAAAAACAATGATTTTCCTCTGTCGGATAAGACATTTGTCTTCCCCGTAAAGGGCCTACAATTAAATAAGGCTATGGATTCTATCACGTGTAGTTGTTTGTACCTTTTCAGTGTAATTTACTCCTTCGCCTCTTGATGTTTCATACCTCAGAAATCAATAAAACTTATATGCACACATGCTTAGATCATGTTCGCAGAATTAATAAACTTTAAAAATCTTATCCCGTGAGAATCAGCTTCAAGGCTTTTAAACTACGAAGAATTTCAAAACAATTCCTAATGTCTTTTTAACAAACTTTGACGCTTGGCAATATTAGTCGTAGGGTAGTTTTAAGCCTGAATTCACTAAGTCTTCAATTGCAAAATAAACGTTCCACTCCCAAAGTTTGAAGCAAATACATCTAAGCACATGTAAGCTTTATACGAATTAACTCCCTTTAAATTGTTATCTGATCATTATCAAAACTTCAACTGTTTAATCCTTGACTTATTTTGAAAGACCGTTTGAAAAGATTATTTGACACTTCTCCCCCTCAAATAATGACCCGTTTTCTATTGAAAGAGCTGTAGTCATTGTTTGAGTGGTCGAATTATCGTTGAAAATCTTTTTGTGATTACCTGAAATATTGATTCATTTTGAAACAACTTTTTCCATTGAAATAAGATTTCTCTTATTTTGACAAATAAATGCACTGAAAACGTACGACTTATTCGCTTATGATGGCATGGATTAAAATAATCCAGCCGGGAAAAAATTAATTACACCGTTGTCAGGAACAGCAGTCTTTTCGACTACATGCGTTCCTCAATTGAAAATCTGTTGCAGTCATAAATAACTTGCAAGCCATTGTCATTAGCTCAAAAAATTTAATTTTGTTAGAGTAAGCCTCAAAACCGAAAAGATTCTCTTTTCGTTGCAAAAAGGGAAAAAAATGCACTGAAGACGTGTATTTCCTTTACGATGAGGCTCCGGGTTATGCCACGTAGAAATGTACATAAGACCATTTTTTTATTATATTTTTATTTTTTATTTTTTATTTTATTATTTTTTTTTATATTTTTTTTTATATTTCAAGATGATGTTTGATGATCATAATCAAGACAGTTATGTTTGTCAGAACCTCCCTTCCTGCGGAGTTCAAACATCTCACCCAATCCTTCTGACAAATACAAAAACCGATCCCTCAGTAGGGCTTTCATAAATTAATCAGCTAATTGGTATTCATTCTGACAAAATATAATTTTATAATATCAATTACAACCTGTTTCCTTTATGAAGTGATACCGAGTATGGATGTGCTTTGTTTGAGAATGTTGTACGGGATTGCACGATATAGCAATGGCTGACTGAGAGTCCGCAATACACCGGTATTTTGTTGTTAGTTGAAGCCATAATCTTGAAGTTTGTCCTCACAACCACATACTTGAGCACAACTTGCAGATAACGCCAACGTAGTCCTGCTCGTGCTGAAAGACATTTGCAGTGCAATTTTTTGTTTCTTTGACATCCATCTTACAAGTTTTAATATCACCAATGAACTGTATCCTCTAGAAGTGCTTTTTTTCGAGTATCAAGCAATCCGGCATGATCAGGCGTCTGAAAATGCTGTTGAGTTCAAAGCCAAATCCTTTTGAGATACCATAGTCCCATGTATAATGGTTACCCTTTAGGTATTTAAAATTCTTTTAACCTCCTTTGAGGTGGCTTTTGAGTTTGGTCATACATGATAACTGCACAAAAGCACTAAGTCTGGTCTACTAGATGTCAAGTACATGAGTGACCCGATTTTACTACGATAATCAGATTGGTCTACGGGTTCTCCACTCAAATCTACATCTAGTTTGGGTTTTGTAGCCAATGGAGTGACAATTGTCCATATTATGCTTTTTCAGAATTTCTAAAGCGTACTTGGCCTGATTGATAAAAATACCTTTTGGGGACTGGTGGAATCTGAATCCTAAAAAAGGAATTCCTATCTCCCCCATTAAGGACATTTCAAATCTACTGTGCATTAACTTTTCAAATCTTTTTGAATATTTAGGGTTTGTAGACCCAAAAATTATGTCATCAACGTAAATCTGCACAAGTAGAATATCCTCCCCGTATTTTATCTTGAATAAAGTTGGGTCAATTGTACCTTTAGTAAAGCCTTTGGACATCAGGAAGTTTGATAGTTCACATACAGGCTCATGGAGCTTGCATTAATCCATAACAAAGCTTTCTTAGAAGGTAGACTTTTTTTGGATGAACTGGATCAATTAACCCTTCCGGCTGAGCAAACGTAACCTCATCCTTTAGTGTGACCATTAAGAAATAATACCGTTTTTCATCATTCACGTCCATCTGATAATTGGAAAAGAACTTGTGTGCCTGCGTGGGCAACAAAAAAATCCGGAACTGCTTCCAAGCGGCAAACTGGAGCAAATGATTTCTTCAAAATCAATATACCCTCTTCCTGAGCATAAACCTTTAGTAATAATCGTGGTTTGTTGCGAATTACAGTCTGAACTTCATCCTTTTTGTTCTACCATAACGACTTTAGCTTAATAATCACTGCCAAATAGTTGTCTACGAGTTCCCAGACGTTTATCTGTCGAACTGATAAGTTTCATCCTTCAATGCTCTGATGGATGGGGTTGTGTCTCGATATGAGCCAATCCAGCATAATCATCATTGCCTCCGATAATGTTCTTTTCTCAGTTCAACAATACTCACCGTGAGCGCGAACATAACATTTCAGTATCTGCGGCAAACTGTCGTCTTGTTTGAACGAGCATGGTGATTTCCACAACTTTTCAAATGGGATGATCACTGGTTCCATCGGTAATCATGACTGTGTGGTAGAAATGAATGCACATCGATTATCAATCTTGCGTAAGGAAGACTCACCAATTTCCTTAAACCCTGTACAAAAAGGATTGATAATTCACTTCTTGAATGATGCTTCGGTGCTATGATTATGTGTTTTCCTCAGCTTTGATGACCGAGTGTTGGAATTTGTAAAATTTCTTCAAGTTAAAGGACTGAAGAGAAATTCCAACCCTTGTTGACACAATCTGTCTTTCTCTGCTGAGGACAACATATTGTCTTGGGTGCATGGGGTCAGAGTGTCATAATCTGACTACCTTTTGACCCTTGAGGAATGAGGCCTGAAGAGACATTTTCAACAGACATCTCTTGTCGTTGTTGTGCGAGGTCTGAACTGTTGTGATCAGACATCATTTAATGAAGCACGGGTCCTGAATTGCTATGATCTGGAGCCATCAATTGAGGCACGGGTCCTGAACGAAATTGGCCAGAAACCATAAACTATCTTTGAGATAGTAGATCTCAACCATATCGTTTCACACCGAATGGAGTTGGATTTTCATTTGCGTCAAAGTAGCTCCAAATGGCATTTCTTTTCTTGTAGTTGACTTTATGTTGAAATTGACGAGAAGGATCGCCAATAACATTCTCTTGATGAGTGACTTAAGATTAAATTTCCTGATTTGATGGTGAAGTACTAGTAGATTGTTCATCTTGATCAATGGTAGTTGATGAAGGTGAACCAACTGGATCAACAGCTCTTTGAACAACAATAGCTAACTCAAACTGGGAAACAAAACAGTTTCGTGGTGGGAAGATTATATACTTCAATAAACAATGGTTACAACAGGATCTCATAGTCTTTCTTGGATGGTGGAACATATGGTGTTGGAGAAACTGAGTTTTGCACAAGTCCTGAACTGATGTATCCAGAGTCATCAAAGAAGGCGCAGCTTCCCTGAACTTATTTGCACAGGAGCCCTGACTTTACCATTTCAAGACCTGAATTGCTCTGCTGTAGTGCTGATGATGGTGTGAAAGATTATAATGAATATTCTTGACAGGGAGAGATACTGGTATAGAGATGAGAGACCAAGATGACTGAAGTATCAGTAAAGGAACAGATGAAGAAACTTGTTGATAGGAACATGACAGGGATTCAACTTCGGTTTTCCATAGGAGTTTTTCCTGGTTCATCATTTACCAAAATATTTCTCAAGATCAGTGCTTAGTTTTTCCTCATTATCATCCCAGTATTATCAAGTCTCTGTCAAAATGTTCATCACTGTCCACAATCTGCCTTCCCACACAATAAACTTATATTTGTCAGCAGCTTAATTGGCATCCATATCCATCTGATATTGAAGAAAAGAACGTTTGTTCTTATGTAAGGCTTTACAAGTTGAAAGCTGGACCTTCTAAATCAGCTTTGCAGAGCTTCTTCTTCCAGATTGTCTGCAAGAACCATTTGAATGAATGACCCAAATCCTACTCTTCTTTGAAGCTTGTTCTCCCGTGGGAACTTGATAACGGTGTGGCTGTATTTAATTGCCCAGTTTATTACTCTGGATTCCGTAAATCAACTGTGAATGGTCTATTCTGGTTCAGGTGTAGCTGGTCTCTACGCTTCCGGAATAGGCTTAAACCACTAGTGGTCGACACCTTGGGAATGTGGGCGTTATCAGTGTCCTCCAGATCGGAGACGTGCCCTTCATCCTGCATTGAGTATTTATCGTTAAGATTGTTCAGTACTGTTCTGATTCGGTAACATTCTGTGCATCGAAGAGTCAACTTCAGCTCATCTCCTTGTTCAGTGATCATCCATCCAGTAGAGGGAAGAGCCTAGGTTGTTATAAGAAGCATATGCATCAGACTTCCATGGTTTCTTTGAACTTTAGTCATCATCTTTTGTAGGAGGTTGAGCTGACCCAGAAGCACCTGAATCGTGTCTTCTCCTTTTTGTTGACCTACCCTGGTTTGATCCAGCTGAAGGGCCTTCATCATCATCATCGTCTTCATTATCATCACTATCATGCTTTCTCTTTCTCTTGTGGCTTTAAACCGTGACGTTAACTTCCTTATATCCATGCATCTTCATCTGCATATTAAAGCTTTCCATAAAGCATGGAATAGATGGAGTTGGCAGGATTTCTAGTTTGTATTCTTGTTCATATTCATGTTGTTGAAGAGAGCACTCTTTAGGATCAATTCTTTAAAAAGCCACTTTTCTGTTACCTGATGGAGTAAGTTGAATCTTGTTTCTCCTCACCTTGTTCCCTTTTTTGATCTAGGAATAAACTCCTCTGGACTCTTGTTCAGATTTCTTGATATGTGGACTCCTTGGGCCAGGCATCACAGAGTATTTCTCGAATAAATTCTGCATTGAGTCGATTAAGAATCTTTAAGGAGAGCATCATCAATTATGTTCCTAGATATTCTATCAACAACCAATTAGGAACTTGGGATTTAAATTGAACCGAACAACATCGAAGCAGTAGTACCCAGTACTTCTTTACTTCAGACATCTCTTGCTCTAATTCTTGCCACACTTATCTAAATGGCGATAGACATAGGAGTCGAAATTTTTCGAGGGAGAGATAAGGTGACTCGCTGCGATGATGCTTTCGTGTTGATAGGTTGGAGGAAGTAACAGTGAACCTACGGCTTAATATATTATACTCTTGAAGGGAAGCAAATTAATTAACACATCTTGGGAAGAAGTTGAACGTTACTGTCATACAATGACTTGGATCAGGTATCGGGAATCAGACTCCTCTACATAACAATTATCGATCTTTCTCCTGATTACAATAGATCCTCATTAGTTTTGCGTCTCATAAAGAAATTGATGCCCCAAAGTTATAATTGTCAACTAGATATCTTCCACTTTTCGTCCTGGTTATGAGCTTACAGTTCTTTCATGAACCTTTGTGAGTAGGCTGATCACAGTATTAATTCATCATCCATGTCTCTCAGACAGGTTTGTCCAAGCAAGAGACACAGCGAAAACATTTCCAGAAGTATGTATCCAGAACTAATTCTTCTTGCACAGGTCATCAGGGTCGGTCCATACACAATTCTGCGATGAGTAGCACTAAACTACTCTTTTGCAACATCTCTTCTACAGCTTTAGTTAAAAAAAGCTGATAATTTACCTAATTCCAAAGCTAATCTGGTTTAGGTACTATTTTGTCATGCAGGATGAACTTAAGGCCTTCTGAAAAAGATCACACTCAGAGTAAATTATTTTTCCAATCAAAGTTTGAATCTATAAACCCCAGTCTTTGCATCATGATTCAGAGTATCCAAACATCTGAAAGTAGAATAGAAGGAATTTGCTTATGCAGTGAATGCCCCTACACAAGTTTGTCGTTCTTGAAAATCAACTGAAATGTTGAAGATAGGATTTCTTCTCAACTATTCTGATAGATTCTTAGAGAAGGTTTCCCTTTCCAATCTGTACTGTTCAAAGACAATGAAGATCTGTTTGCATCTCATCTTGTAGTTTCAGGTGCAAGGAATATTCTCTTCTGCCATCGTAATCTTTAAAGAATATCAACACAGATAGAACGCAACATAACATATAATCAACGTTAGATAAAGATGTTCGCCTGAGTTTGACATATTTGCGTTGATAATTCCCGAATTAGCATCGAAAAATCCACAATAAGTCAATTGGACATTGGGTTAATCAACATTGGTCAACCTGGTCAACCTTGGTCGATGGTCCAGAGATTATCTGACAGGCTCAATGACAAGTTAACTAATATGGGAGTCAACAAGTAAAATGGTCCTTTGGAATAGGCCTAAGAGTTTATATTTATTGGGCATAGTTAGGCCAAGAAATTTGACAATGAGCCAAGACGCTAGCCCCAACAGATCACCAAACCAGCCAAGCAGTAGGTTAACAATCTGTCACATGCCATCAAGAATATGCATACCAAGCTATCTAAAACATTAAGCAAGATCCAAGGCATTTTTATTTAGATTTATCATTAATCTCCTAAGCAGACAGATTTAACTACCACTAAACAGACAGATTTAACACCTTACAGATTAACACGCTACACTTTTACATTTTGACCATTTTATACACATTCAAAGATCTAAGATATAACCTTTTTAAATCATATTTAATTCACTATTCTCCCTTAAAATTGCATATGCGATTGTCAATTTTTGATCTAGTGAATTATAATACCACTAAAGTACGTTGTCCAACATTTACTACGAACAAGCAATGGGAAAATATGAAGCTTGTTAATGAAATGGTCCAAAAACAAAGAAAGAAATTCTCTTCTTTTTGAAGATAAAGTGCACTTAAGCGTACACACTCCTTTTCTTTGAAAAACTGGGTTTACATACAAAAGAATACGAAAGCCATCAACTGAGCTAACAAATCATGAGTGTTTCGAAAGTACTCAAGACCGAAAAAGAGGGTATGTTAATATGTTTATTTTCCCCTCCCTCTTTTCTGTTATTAAGGAAAAATGCACTACACACGTACAATTTCCTTTTTATCTGAAGATGGGTTGTCAATCAAACATTTGATACAACCATTACCTGAGCTCAAAACTTAGAAATGTTTTTGTTTATATTAGCTATATGAACCGAAAAGATTTTCTCTTTTCGTTGCAAGGATAAATGCGACTGACACTACACTTTCCTTTTCTCTGAAGGCGTACACCTTTCCTTACTTTATTAATGAACAGATGCCAACAGATTATGCATTAAGGAACAGGTTTGAACCCGGTTATCAAACATCTTTTGATGAAGAAACGAGGCTTAACTTTGTTGTCCAAACGACATCAAGACGACGTTATAAAATAATGAATAAGGAGGCCTGAACTGATGATGAACATACATCAATTTAAAGCATTTTCATCAGATATGAATTCCTTTAAACTCCTGACTGTATGAGATATCAGTCTTTTTGGTAACCAAATTCTGAGTCTTTCCTTTAAAGGATTGACATATGTACCTGCACATGAGTTAGAATACCTGCACATAACATAAAGAGTATAGATTGCATTCATATGGATTAGTGAATCATATTTGAACCATAAGAGTTTCCACTGTCAACTTTGGTTGTGCTATCTATGAACACCTTTCCGGTAGGTATCCACCTAAGACTAACAGTCTTGAAAATTCTACCCATCGGTTTCCACCTAAGATAAGATCTAGGAGTGTGTGGTTTCTCATGCACAACGGAAGACTTATTAAGAGAAAACCTTTGTCCTATAACCATTCTGCTACCAGGTTATATGAGTGGTGGTTCATATGGTATAACGATGTAGTTTTTCTGATCTTGGGGGACTGAACTTTAGCACGAGAATTTACCTTATTCAGATCTTTAGTTTATAACAATCCATCATGATTTGTATTAAAGATATAATTTATGACAATCGAACAATAAATTTTTGGAGCCAAAAGAAACTAAATTCCTAAGAGTGATCTACTAGAGGCTCACCTTTTGACACTACACCACTAACTTAGAATACAAGATAACTCCTATATATGTTTCCTAAATTTGTGTACAAGATTAGGAGTGCGAGTTTGCTCTATAGAGGCAATCCCTATGATGTAGGAATCCCCACCTGGTTTTTGTCTTGTGTCCATTTTCCCTACATCCTCTAGCAAGTACCATGAACCATAACATTAGAACCATACGATTCTTTATGACTATTCCCTAGAGTATTTAGAGCATTCACACTGATGAGTTTTGCAGCAAGCAGATTCCTCTAACCTTTAGAGCGAAATAATGAGGAGTGACAGTTTTTGAAAAATCTTATTCTCATCAATCTTAGGAGGCCCCCTTGGGTTTCAATGTCTGATGGGGGGTGGGCGTTCCATAGCGGGTAAACTGCTTTCCGGGGTGTCTAACAAGCGGTGGGAGGAGATCTAACAACTAAATGGTTTCTAGATGGTTGTAAAGGCGGTTTCCCCAAGATTGATGCTTTGGTAAACTTAGAATCTACTATATTTCCTTTTAACTTTCTAAGTTCATTATTTAATGCCGCATTTGCAAAAACCTTTTCCTGAATCTGAGCTTTTAAATCAGCATTTTCGACAGACTTTTGATTAATTTGAGAAATTAAAGATTCACTGTTGTCTTTATTCTGAATGCGTGTCTTTTTAATTGAATCAAAAAGTTCTTTGTAAGTCTGTTTCAAATGCTCATTTTCTTTATGTAGTTGCTCATTTGCTGCAAGTAATTTAGCCACACTGTGTTCTAATTCGATGTTAATCGTTTCAATCACATCGATATCATTTTTAACTTTGGCTTCATTACTTGTTTCCTTCACACTTTTAATTTGTTTCTTCAAGTTGCAAATTAGTGTGGTTCTGGCCAGTAGCTGAGCTTTCAAATCATTAATCACAAAAAATTCACGAAATTCAGGAAATTCCTGATTCTTACATGGTTTGTTACTTTGAAAACTTTCTTCCTTTTGTTGAATTTGTATTTCAAGTGAAATACAATGTTTTTCCAGTTGTAAAAATCGTTTTGAAAGTTCATTGTAAATTTCCTTATCAACCATATCTTTCGTTTTGAGAAGCTCAGTTTTAAGCAAAGCATCCTGGTCAATCTCTCCTCCCCTATGACACATATTTGTTGAAGTAGGAGTGGTATTGCTATCAATAGTTTCCAACAGATGTGTGTCATAACTGTGTTCGTTGAATCCGAGGTGGTATTGCTATCACCCTTTTCCAACAGATATGTGTCATAATTTGGTTCAGATTGCTCAGTATGTTGTTGTTCATTAGCAAGGACATTATGTTGAGCAGTCAATTGTACCTCAGCAAATGGCACTTGGTCATTTACTGGTCTGATATCTGCATCCACAGCATGTGTGATAAAAGTCCCTGAACTGATGCTTGTATCGTGCTTATCTGACTTTGTCCCGCTGCTTTCTGTAATAACTGACCCAGCATCCAATGCTTTAACGTCCGTGGTTAAATTAGCCTCCACTGTTGTACTCTCAGTGACCAAACTCTCGTGTTGTTGTAGCTGAGTTTCATTTACTGATTTACTGAGTGCATTGTTGTTTTCTGACTCTATCCCACTACTTTTCGAGACAATCAACCTGTCATCCACTGCTTGAACCGGATTGATCTGAACATCTTGTGACAGTAGCTGTAATCTACCGTATGTAATTACAGCTTTATGAATGACCGCTTCAAGTGTATCCAGGTTCTCAAGTAAATCACGTCTGTAAGTATCAGGTTCGCAGAACGTGTATTCTTTGAAATCTTTTTGCTGACATTGATTTAGATGTTCTGACGAATTTACCCTTTTTGAGGCAAAAAATTCCTTGAATTGTGTTCGGAGTGCTTCAAGGCAAGTCCTTGGATTAACCTCAAGAAGATTATCTCTTTCAACTTGTAGCCTTAAATGATCCAGATTATGAAACATCTTTAATTTGAAAGTCTGATGCTCGTCACCAAAGAATGAGCAAAATGCTGGTTTAAATGCATCAACAGCATAAGGCGAATTAAGGAGATAGAGATCATGAAGATGTGTCTCGAATTTTAGTGATCGGAGGCTGGAGCTGAGTGCCACCTTTTCAATATCAACTAACTCGGAGTGAGAAAGTCAATAGAAATGAGTGTATCTCCGTGAGTTTTGAAACAAAGTCTTTCCGACTTTGAGTGGCTGGGAGGGGTTTGTGCATAGCGTCACTGGGTCCATGACTGTCTTCAATGTCAGACTACACCTGAGTGTTTCTGACAGCATATGTATTGACCCGGTTTCTGCCTAAGTGTATGGAGGGCTTCTTTATTTTCACCCTTTATCCTTACATTTCTTTTTCATTCTTCAACCCCTTCAATGCTTACCGAGACTTCATAACTAACACCTTGTTGGGTTTGTTCCAGTGTTAGCTCCATCTCAGTCGGCATTATTCCCTATTCTCACTTTTTCTCCTTTTTAATCATACCTAAGGACTTCTACACTAACTAGTGGATATCCCTGGGTAGATCCCTCCGGTTCTGGCTGGATCATGGGATCTGAATACCTAAGCCTAACCGCCTTATAACTTCATAAATTTAAGAACATGGTCGGTCTTTTGGGTATTTCATCACGATCCTTCCAAAAACATTGAAAATTTCAATCAAAGTGTTTGATATAAATATCAAAAGATTTACACTTTGAGAGTTTTTCATCATCACTAAAAGCTCCCCCTTAACATGTGCATCGTAATCGTAGTACATGCTAGGTGTGGAGTGCATTGAGTCCATTTTATTTGATCACTTCTGTCAATATACATTAAGTCCAGGTTAATCACATTTTCTCCCCTTATCCAAAATGTTAATCCCTTGATATTTTGGATATCAATTGATTAACCGTTCGGGGACAAAATGATATATTCTAGCAGAATGGAACATATTATTGCTCCCCCTCAACGTTTGAGGGTTTATAAGACAGTGCTGAGTACAATAATTTGAAAGATTTTGAATTTACTAAGAAATTCTTGAAAATTTTGTACTCGAGCACTCCTTATTATCACCATTAAGTCTACACTTTATATATTCACAAGATTATTATATACGAGGTTTGACCTGAATGATGAGAACATCATATGATAGAATCATATGGTTCTTTTGACGCAGCCGTAGGTCTCCTTCGTACAATCTCCCACCAACGAACTTTCTAAGCTCCTCATTAACCTTCTTTCTTTCAAGAGGTTGTCAATCTGATCTTTCTCTGTTCAAGCACTCTTCAGCGTTGCTTCAACTTTCTTTCCAAGTTATGAAAGTCTTTGCATCAAACTTCGAGGATAGAACAGATTCAGATACATATGTAACTTGAGCTTGTGAGGTTGGTGTGTCGGTGTTGAAGTTGTCTTAGCTTCCCCCTAAACCAGCAATCCTTTCTTGAGTAGATTCAGAACTTTCTTGCAAGCCGCATCAAGCAGTCTTGATGTATAAAGCCCAGATATCCGAAGTGCATAATTAACTCGAAACCGCAACACCAAAGTCAATTAAGTCCCGGATGAGCGCATTTCTCTCTTCAGGATAGTCATGATAAAGTCAACTAAGTCCCGGATATCACAATTATTCCTTCTTAAGTAGTCGAAATGGAAACACCTAAGTCAATTAAGTCCTAAATGTACTCATTTCTTTCTGCAGAATACTGACTAACTTATGGAAACATCATACCTATGTGATCCTCTTTTGTCATGGTTGCGAGTAAATCAAGCAAATTTATATACGTATAGTATTAATCCCGTGAAAATTTCTTTCCAAAATACTTCTCAAACAAGAGAAATATAAGGTAAAAATCTCACTAAAGAAAACACAATATGTATATTTTTATCCGGGAAGTATTGTACTACTCGGGTCGTGTCCCAACGAAATCGTGAATTGAGAATTGGGGATAATTCGGATTCGAATTAAGATTGATAAAGGATTTTTGAACTTTTAATTATACTACAAATATAATAGCATGAATTAAAAACAATTAACTAGTTAGTAAAGCTCATGGACGGCCTTGTTTGAAGCATATATACCCTCTCCATGCCTTAGAGAGGGTGGTTGGTTGTTTCATTTCTTATTTCACACACATAATAATATTATCATCCATTCCATGTTACTTTCTCTCTCTAGAAACTTTCCAACCCACTTCTCTCTCTAGTTCTTGTATATATCAAATGCATTTACTATTATTCTACAATTGTTTCAGGAGCATATAGAGTGGTGTGTTTTTGTTTTTGTGTTTGTTTTTGATTTGTGTTCAAACATTTACTAATGAGCAAAATCTTGATTTAAAATTTTTCGGCTTAAAAACCTTAAAGTTGTCATTTTTCTTGTTCCTATAGGGTTAGTAACACTAGTTGTACAAGATTTTTTGCAAAAAACCAATCATAAATGTGTCTTTTTGAGTTTTGAAAAATTTGGTTTCGTCATAGTTATAACCGAACTAGTCGTCGTAGTTGTAACCGAACGAGTTGTTTTTGTTGGAACCGAACTAGTTGATTTGTGTTGAAACCGAACGAGTTGATTTTAGTTGGAACCGAACGAGTTGTTATTAGTTGGAACCGAACGAGTTGATATTAGTTGGAACCGAACGAGTTGTTATTAGTTGGAACCGAACTAGTTGATTTTAGTTTGAACCGAACTAGCTAACCGAACTAGTTAACCGAACCAGACTAACCGAACAAGACCAACCGAACTAGATTCATTTTTCTCTTGGAACCGAACTAGTCTTTTTCTCTTGGAACCGAACTAGTCTTTTTCTCTTGGAACCGAACTAGTCTTTTTCTCTTGGAACCGAACTAGTCATTTTCTCTTGGAACCGAACTAGTCATTTTCTCTTGGAACCGAACTAGTCATTGTTACTTGGAACCGAACTAGTCATTGTTACTTGGAACCGAACTAGTCATTGTTACTTGAGCACCGAACTAGTCATTGTTACTTGAGCACCGAACTAGTCATTGTTACTTGACAACCGATCTAGTCAGTTTGCCTGAGAACCGAACTAATCAATTCACTTGAGAACCGAACTAGTCAGTCTGTTAGAGAACCGAACTAATCACTTTGATTAAGAACCGAACTAGTCATTTCCAATTGAAACCTATCACCTCATTTCTAAATTATACGGTTATTTCTTTGACTTGTAAAATCCCGTGAAACATTAACTTGTTTTCCCGGTTTTGTCGAGAATTGTAAAATCCCGTGTAGTTTCAAGAATTACTTCAAGACTCGACAACCCACCTACATTCAAATCACAGTTTCTTTATACCCGATCGATCAATTAGTAATCTTTTTGATACCACGTTATCAATGACGACTCTTGCTGATAAATCACTTCTCTCGGGTGGTGACAATAAACCACCGATGCTTGAAAAACATTTGTATGATTCATGGAAAAGCAGAATGGAACTTTATATGATGAATAGACCACATGGTAGAATGATCCTTGCTTCCGTTGAGAAAGGTCCTCGTCTGGCCATCAATCACAGTGGATGGTGTAACAAGACTTAAGGAATATACTGAGCTCACCCATGCAGAAGCCATTCAAGCTGATTGTGACATCAAAGCAATTAATATCATTCTCCAAGGCCTTCCTATAGAAAATTTATGCTCTTGTGAGTCAACATCGGTGTAGCATGGTTCTTTGGGAGAAGATTAAACTCACATTGCAAGGAACGTCGTTATAAAGCAAGAACGAGAGTGTAAGTTGTATGATGAATTTGATAAGTTCATTACAAGAAAGGAGAGTCATTTCACCGATTACTACTTGAAGATTCACACTGGCTAATCAATGATATGGAATATCTACAAGATGCACATTGAGCAATTTCAAGTCTAATACCATGTTTCTGAACGCACTTCTGATGATGGAGCAAATTTTACTGAGGTTAAGTTGGTCAATGACTTGCGGGGGGGGGAGGGGAATAATACTATGGTTGATCTGCTCATGCTTACTTGGAACAACATGAACGTCATGCTAATGAGTTGTTGGTTGCATAAACGTAACTCCGTCCTCTTGCTTTTGTTGCATCTCCCAAATAACACAGTCACCTTATCAAACTCATCAACTCACTTACCAAAACACAAAAAAAAAACCCTCAACTTCAACCACAGCTTCAACATATCAATATTTAACAATTATGGTTTTACCTTAATTAGTCTTACATTACTCAAATCATCAATCATTAACCCTCTTTCAGTAACTTATCCTTCCATTGATTTTCAATCATCAATTTCACCTCAACATTTATTCTCCATCTCATCCATCCTTAATTAGGATATCCTCCCAAATTAACCAACAATTCTAAATTTTTCACCACCAAGTCTCGGTCTAATTGTTCTAGTGTTCCAGAAAGGTGATGATCCCATTGATTCCATCAATCACATGATGTCGTTTTTGACATGCAGTTTGTCCCTAACCGTTATCCCACTACCAATAATCAGCTGAGAAACTCGTCTAACCCTAGGCAACAAGCTACCATCAATAATGGAAGAGTTACACTACAACCAATTCAGGGGAGACAAACTTCTTTTGTTGCGGGTACTTCAAGGACTTACACTCCAGGAGCAAGTGGAAGCAATTCTAGAAAACAGAGGACGGTTATTTGCTATAACTGCAAAGGGGAAGGCCACATGTCCAGACAGTGCACCAAACCAAAGAGAAAAAGGGATGATTCATGGTTTAAGGAGAAAGTGTTGCTGGTACAAGCTCAAGCACATGGTCAAATTCTAAATGAGGAGGAACTAGCTTTTTTGGCAGATCTAGATATTCCTGAAGGTCAAAGCACACAGACTATCATTACTCACAATGCTGCTTATCAAGCTGATGATTTGGATGCATATGACTCTGATTGTGACGAACTCAACTCTGCCAAAGTTGCTCTCATGGCGAATTTATCTCTTTATGGTTCAGATGCTCTTGCTGAGGTACACAATCATGATAATATGAATAATAATGTGGTATACTCTCTCTTGAGGATATGATGGTGTCCTCTCCTATCTGTCTCTTATCAAAGGCCTCTAAAACCAAGTCTTGGTTATGGCATCGTCGTCTCTCTATTCTTAGTATGTGATTGAATCACAACAAGTAACTGTTTAGGATTCTAACTCCTCTGCACAACAAGATGATTTAATATTATCTGTGATTGAACAGCTTAAAACCCAAGTAGCTAATTATTACCAAGGACCAATTCTAGTAAATAAGAGTGTCAATGATACTCCTAAACTGCTAAGCTTGTAATAAGATATAAGGAACAAGTTTAAATTTTGAAAGAAAGACAAACTTGTTTACTTAAGGGGTTAAGGATAATGTTTCAGACACAGGTGAGTTTTTACATAGTCTGTAGTAGATTGACTCTTCTTAAACAACACTCTTTCGAACATTTAAAGAGGAAAAGAATAGTTATTACAAAGGTTATCTTCTAAAAAATGTTTTAAGAAAGTAAGATCTCAGAAACATTGATAGAGAATTGCTCTAGAAAAGAAGATCATACATCCTAGATATATACTTGTATTTAAAAGAGATCAATCTGCACAAACTGTTCACATGTTGACGAAACCTCAGTTTTTCTATGATAATACCACTAAACAAGCTCTAGGTTTTCAAAATCCCTTCTATCTGTAGAAAGCTCAGCAGTCAAAACCAAAGCTATATGTTGGTGATATTATTGTTCAAACTAATCCTATTGTGATTCCTGACTCAGAAGAGACCTTAGCACTTGCTGAAGAGAGTCATTCCAAAATGCTTTTAAAACATAAGGATAATATGATGTTAGAAAAGAAAAAGCAAGTTGATACCACACCAATAGATTATGCTGCTCTTAACCAACTTTATAAAGATTTTCCAACATGATTTGTTCCACAAACTGAATTATCTGCTGAACAAGCCTTTTGGTCTTAGAATTCTGTGAATTCTTCAGAACCCACACTTTCTATTAGACCCACCAATGTTGAGGTTCCAAAAGAACTTCCTAAAGTCAGCATGGTTAACACGAGTTTGAAGAAACTTAAACACCATCTTGCTAACTTTGATGTGGTAGTCAAAGAAAGGACCACACCCACAGCTATCACTGAGGGTTCGTGGGGTTTCGAACATACAAAATCTCATTTTAGGGATGAAATAATTTCATTTGTACAAGCTCTGAAGGACTTATTTAGCACATTCAACCAACATTTGGTTGATGAACTTTCTGAAGTCCAAAATGTCTTCTATCAAATGGAACAGGCTGTGGAACAACATCGTATTGAGTAAAAAACATTTGAAATTAAGATGAATCAAGTTTTGAACGAAAATGAACGACTCTTGGAACAAGTGATGAGCAAATATATTATGAACTTACTTGTTAATCCTTTCGTGGAGAATTCTATTGAAGATGGTGGCATGAAATTCAAAGTCCAAACTTAAGACTGAGCTTCAAACGGATTTTGTTAAAAGGGAAAATTGTGATAAACTGTTCAAAAGTTTTACCATTCTTGAAAAACATTGCATCTCTTTAGAAGTTGACACTCAACTTAAACAAGAAATTTTTCAAAGGGAACATTCGTTTCATAATCAAAGTGTTTCCAAGTTTGATTCAATTGTTTGAATTAAACGTATTGAAAGCTCAGTCCCAAGATAAAGATACGGTAATTAAGGAGAAGTTTAAAGAAAGAATCAATCTCTTAAGTGGAAATGTATAGGAATAAGGATAAAGATCAAACATAACTTAGAAGAGATTGAAACCATAAATATTGAGTTAGATCATAGGTTACACAAAGCTATAGCTGAGAAAGACATTTGAAAACAGACCTATAAGCAACTTTATGACTCGATTAAACCAGCACGTATTCAATCAAAAGAACAATGTGCTAAGTTAATTAGTCAAGTCAACTTAAAGTCTGTGGAAATTTCTGATTTAAATGCAAGTCTTCAGGAAAAAGCTTTGGCAATTACAGCTCTCAAAGATGAATTAAGGAAACTTAAAGGAAAAGCCCTAGTTGATAATAATGTTTCAAACCACCCTAGTGATCCAGAGTTGCATCAAGTTAATGTGGAACCAATAACCCCCAAATTGTTGAATAAAAGGACAGCTCACTCTGCCTATATTAAGCATTCTCAGGAAGAAGCCGCAGTTCTTAGGGATCTAGTCGATCATATTAAAGCTAATTATCCCTTAGATCCACTCTTAGAATCTGCCTGTAAGTATACTAAACTAATTCAGGAGATGCTTTCTAAAATCAGTAAAACCTGTCCTAGTATCAACAGTTCTGGAGAACAATTAGTGGCTGTGACCCCGATGAACAAAGTCAAAAGAGTTAGATTCACTGAGCCTGTCACATCCTCAAGAAACACAAAAACAGCCCATACCTCAAACCTAGCTTCTAACAAACCTATGTTGTCTTCTACAGGAGTAAAACAGTCTACTAGTGCTAGCGGATCACAGCCTTCAGGCAATACAAAGAAAGATAAGATTCAGCAAACACCAAGTAGTACTCTGAAGAATAAAGTAGAAGCCCACCCTAGGAAAGTTAAATCTAGTTTGAAAAATAAAGACTGTGTTGTTGCACCTAAAGGAACTGCTCATGTGCAGCATTCCAAGCTTAATGCGAATTATGAACTTAAATGTGTTAAGTGTAATGGTTGCATGCTTTCTGATAATCATGATTTGTGTGTTCTTGATTTTATCAATAATGTGAATGCTCGTGCTAAATCTAGATCTGTTAAGAAAAATTCAAAGAGAAAAGTTTGGAAACCAACAGGAAAGGTGTTTACCAATATTGGATATATCTGGAGACCTACTGGTCGGACCTTCACTATAGTAGGAAATGCGTGCCCTTTAACTAGGATTACCACAACTACTGAAGTGCCCCTTAGGAAATCATCTGCTCTAGATAATAAAACACCTAAACCTGTCGTCACATTGGTTTACTCAAGGAAACCTAGGAAGTCTAAAACTAGTGTTCCTGTTAACAATTATAAGGTTATTAAATCTGTAACTGCTAACAATTCGGAACCCAGTCAATCCCGGGGATCCATAGTTTCCAATGTTCCATCTTCCTCTCTTGATGAATGCAGGTCGTCCAAATTGTCCTCTGGTATTTGGACTCCGGCTGCTCCAAGCATATGACCGGAGATCGCTCTCAGCTCACCAATTTCGTCAATAAGTTCTTGGGTACAGTCAAATTCGGTAATGATCATGTAGCAAAGATTATGGGTTATGGAGACTATCAGATTGGGAATGTTACAATTTCAAGGGTTTATTACGTTGAAGGACTTGGGCATAATCTATTCTCTGTGGGACAATTTTGTGATTCCAACCTCGAAGTTGCGTTTCGTCAACACACCTGCTACATTCGCAATCTAGAAGGTGTTGATTTATTAACTGGATCTCGAGGGGACAATCTTTATACACTCTCTCTTGGGGATATGATGGCGTCCTCTCCTATCTGTCTCTTGTCAAAGGCCTCTAAAACCAAGTCTTGGTTATGGCATCGTCGTCTCTCTCATTTGAACTTCGGAGCTATTAATCATCTTGCCAGACATGGTCTTGTTCGAGGTCTCCCTAAGCTCAAGTTTGAAAAGGACCATTTGTGTTCTGCATGTGCATTAGGCAAGAGCACGAAGAAACCCCACAAACCCAAATCTGAGGACACCAATCAAGAAAAACTCTATATGTTGCACATGGATCTGTGTGGACCAATGCGTGTCGCGAGTATCAATAGAAAGAAGTACATCCTTGTTATTGTCGACAATTACTCTCGATTTACATGGGTAAAATGCTTGCGATCAAAAGATGAAGCTCCAGCTTTTATTATCAATTTTTTGAAGATGATCCAAGTACGACTTAAGGAAACCGTCTGACGCATCAGAACAGATAATGGAACTGAGTTTGTTAATCAGACATTGCGTGAATATTATGAGAAGGTTGGCATCTCTCATGAAACATCTGTTGCCCGCTCTCCACAGCAAAACGGTGTTGTTGAAAGACGAAATCGTACGCTAATTGAAGCAGCCCGCACTATGTTAATTTATGCAAAAGCTCCTTTATTTCTATGGGCCGAAGCGGTTGCTACAGCCTGTTATACCCAAAATCATTCCATGATACGCCGTCGACACGGTAAAACACCATACGAGCTTCTACACAACAAACCTCCTGACCTATCGTATCTTCATGTGTTTGGTGCACTCTGCTACCCAACGAATGATAGCGAGAACTTGGGCAAGTTACAACCGAAGGCCGATATAGGTATTTTCATTGGCTATGCACCCACGAAGAAAGCATTCCGGATTTACAACAGACGTACCAGACGAATAATTGAAACCATTCACGTTGACTTTGATGAGCTGACTGCAATGGCTTCTGAACACAGCAGTTCAGGACCCGCACTTCATGAAATGACTCCTGCAACAATCAGTTCAGGACTCGTGCCAAACCCTCATCCTTCAACACCGTTTGTACCACCTTCAAGAACTGATTAGGATATACTGTTTCAACCGTTGTTTGATGAATTATTCAATCCTCCACCAAGTGTTGATTTTCTAGCCCCTGAAGTCATTGCTCCAATTGATGAAGTAGTAGCTCCAGAACCCGCTGTTTCAACCAGTACACCTTCCTCAACCACAGTTGATCAAGATGCACCATCACCAAGTAATTCTCAAACAACACCCGAAACTCCGCCTCCCGTCATTCCGAACGATAAATGAAACCTCCCTCATTCGAAACAATGTTGAAAGAGATAATCAGGATATTGAAGTTGCACATATGGGTAATGATCCGTACTTTGGTATTCCAATTCCAGAAATCCCTTGATCAATCTTCATCATCGAATTTATTATACAATTGTGCACCCTGATCACCAAATTTATTAAAATAATAGCAAATGGACTAAGGATCATCCACTTGAAAACATAATCGGTGAACTCGCTAGACCAGTTTCCACTCGGCTGCAATTACATGAGCAAGCTCTTTTCTGTTACTACGATGCTTTCCTCACTGCTGTTGAACCCAAGACGTATAAAGATGCTTTGACTCAAGCCTGTTGGATTGAAGCAATGCAAGAAGAACTTAATGAGTTCGAACGACTTGAAGTATAGGAGCTCGTACCCCGACCAGACAAAGTTATGGTGATTACTTTGAAGTGGATCTACAAAGTGAAACTAGACGAACTGGGAGGAATTTTGAAGAACAAAGCTCGATTAGTAGCCCGTGGTTACCGTTAAGAGGAGGGAATCAATTTTGAAGAGTCTTTTGCTCCGGTTGCTGCTCATATGAACATGGTCGTATACCAAATGGATGTGAAGACTACGTTTCTAAATGGTAATCTGCGGGAAGAGGTTTATGTTAGCCAGCCGGATGGGTTCATGGATAAAGATAACCCCAATTACGTGTATAAGCTAAAGAAAGCACTTTATGGGTTGAAACCAGCTCTACGCGTGTGGTATGATATGTTGTCTTCGTTCTTGATATCCCAAGACTTCTCCAAAGGTTCAGTGGATCCTACATTGTTCATCTGCAGAGACGGCAAGGAATTACTTCTGGTAGAAATTTATGTAGATGAGATTATCTTTGCTGCATCTACACCTGAATTTTGTGATCTATTTTCTAAAATCATGTGTTCAAAATTTAAGATGTCAACGATGGGCAAAATCTCATTTTTCTTAGGATTACAGATTTCTCAAAGTCCCAGAGGCATCTTTATTAACCAGTCAAAATTTGCCCTTGAATCTTTAAAGAAATACAGTTTTGACTCTTGTGACCCAGTGGATACTCCAATGGTGGAGAAATCCAAACTGGATGAGGATAAAGAAGGGAAAGCCGTAGATCTGTCACACTATCGTGGTATGATTGGCACCCTCCTTTATCTTACAGCCAGTAGACCTGACCTATAATTTGCTATATGCATGTGTGCCCGGTATCAGGCTCGGCCTACCGAAAAGCACTTAAATGTGGTAAAAAGGATCTTTCGGTATTTAAAAGGAATTGTACATCGGGGACTATGGTATCTGAAGGATTCTTCGATTGCTCTAACAGCATTTGCAGATGTGGATCATGCTGGTTGTCAAGATACATGCTGTAGCACTTCTGGTAGTATGCAACTTTTGGGTGATAGACTTGTTAGCTGGTCGTCTAAAAGGCAGAAAAGCGCTGCGATATCCAGTACGGAAGCTGAATATATTGCTTTGTCCGGCTGTTGTGCTCAAATCCTTTAGATGAGATCACAGCTTACCGACTATGGCTTTGGATTCAATAAAATTCCAATGTACTGTGATAACAAAAGCGCTATTGCCTTATGCTGCAACAACGTTCAACATTCCAGATCCAAGCATATAGACATCAGATTCCACTTTATCAAGGAGCATGTTGAGAATGGGGTGATCGAACTTTACTTTGTCAATACGGAATATCAACTGGCAGACATCTTCACTAAAGCTCTTGGCCGAAATAGAATTGAATTTCTGATCAACAAGCTAGGAATGCGAAGTTTTACGTCGGAGACTCTGAAACAATAGTCAGATGAAGTTGATGAATAGTAGTGGTACCTATTCAAATATCCTGTATCATATGTATATATTTTAAAAACCATAAAAACCAAAAAGATTTTTCATTTTTCAAAATTTTTATAAAAACAAAATACAAAAATATAAAATTTTAAAAACCAAAGAAAAAATTAAAAAATGAGAAAATATAAAAAGAGGTAAAAATGGCATGTCTTCTGAAAATCGATAACATTTACGGTCTTAGAAATGTCATTCAATAATGATACGAGGCTGTAAATGAAGTTCGAGCAGAAGTGTTCTCCACACTCCAAACCACTCACGTCTCACTCAAATTAAGCTTTTACTTGGTCTTGATCTCGATAAACCCTAATTGTCAAATTAAGGTTCGTCCAAATCGAACCTTGTTAAAACCATAAATTAAATAAGGGGTTTTGTTGCCTTTGGAGTGTAGAACATCCATTCTTAACAGTTTTGAATTTGGTTTTATTTTGAATGTATTCTTGCTATATATTGGATCGAAAATTAGGGTTTATGTAATATGTTGAAAATTGTTAATAGGTTTTGTGTGGGATCGTAATGTTATGCTTCTTTGTTTGTGCTAGAAACATTTTAATATGATTTTGATCGCATCACGTTAT